>JALLBK010001294.1:0-10867 GCA_036940085.1 Discostella pseudostelligera
TTGAAGTGGAAAAGTAATAGTAGGTATATTTGTTTTTGCGCCCCACCCGAACGATATTTCCTTCCTACGACGGTTCATGTACCAATATTTATGCATGTGCCATTCAATTTAGGAATTCGTATCTATTTGTTTTGTTCCATGTGGTTGTCTGTCCGTCAGTGCTGCCGGCCCAATCATTGAATTGAGTTGCTTTGACATTGCTCACATCTTTTGCTTCTGCTTGCCATCGACCTTGACCATGGCAGCCACCGGACCCTGCCGCTCTCCCGACACCCCCAAGACAACGTCGTCGTCGAATGATGATTCATCTGCCAAGGCCGCTTTAGCTTGCGCTACTGCGGCGGTGGCGGCGGCGGCGGCATCGACTGCAACAGCGCCAATCGTCGACGCCAATGACAATGACAATATGGCGCCATCGACATCGACCGCACAACTACAGCCAGCCGCCGCCGCCGACGACGACCATGCGCCAATCTCTGTCAATGACGACGACAACAACAATAACATCATCCCTATGCCAACATATCACTCTACGAAATCGTCCAAGGCCTACACTTTAGCGAAACAGCTTCTCAACACTGGTTCATTTGACGATGCATTGGCCACCTTGGAGATGGCATTGCAATTCTCGCGGGAAATTGTTGCCAACTACTTGCTAGACAACAACAAATCATCGAGTGATCATGACGATGATGAGGATGATGATGAAATGAATGTCGAATTGCACGAGAGTTTGGCACCATTGTACTATCTGTATGGTACGACCTTGCTCTATTCCGTCGAGGAGAGTGATGTCATGATGACAGCAGCCAATAGTAGTAGTAGTGGCAACGCGCAGCAGCAGCAGCAACAACAACAACAACAACAAGGGCAGGGGGGAGAGGGTGCGGCAGAGGAGCAGGATTATTTCGAGGTTGCGCCCGAAGAGGAAGAGGAAGAGGAGAATCAGACACCGGGAGAATATGCGGAAGACTATGCCGAAGATGGAGAAGACGCCAACGCTGCCGCATCATCCTCTCCAACTGCCGCAGATACTGCCGAAGATACTCAAATTGCATGGGAAAATTTGGATTTAGCACGAAGTATCGTCTCGAGACTTGTTGAGAAATTTCCCAATTCATATCATAATGCCGCCGACTCTTCTGATGGTGCTACCAAAATCATCCTAAAGAGCAACAACGCCAATCCAACAAAGTCGTCTACCACCAACAACAACACTACCTCCAACACCTACACCTACACCTACACCTACACCCCCGAACAACAAACCGAACTCCTCCTCGATCTTGCCCAAATCCACACACGTCTCGNACACCTACACCTACACCCCCGAACAACAAACCGAACTCCTCCTCGATCTTGCCCAAATCCACACACGTCTCGGTGACATAGAACGTTCCAATGATAATCTCCTCTCCTGTATTGATGATTATCATCATGCATTAACATTGCGATTGGAAACTCTGGGTCCCTATGATCGCAAGGTCGCCGATAGTCATTTCAGTTTGGCAGCGGTATATGCCGAGGCGCCCAATCGTATGGGTGAGAATGAGGGTAGAGTGAACATGTTTGTGAATAGTTTGGGAGGAGGAGATGAGGCGGATGGAAGTACTGAGAGAAAGAATGGAGATGGTGGTGGATTGACCGAGGAAGAGAAGGTTCACTTTCGTCAACGTTCGTTGGAGCATTACTTGGCCTGTGGTGTAGCCTTTACTGGAATGTTGGCCAAGATGTGTGGTGTGGATCCCGAGGAGTTGACGACGATCAATGATACGAATGAATCCACGGCCTCGGCGGTGGGGATGGCAAGTGCAGCATCGGCATTTGCATCGGCAGGGAATACAACATCCTCCAATAATTCTTCGTCCGTGGTCTACACCCAAGCAATGTCCACATTGCGTCAACGCATCTCTACATTGGCGCAATCTACACCATCATCATTGACGGTGGTATTGTCGCCCGAGGATCGAGAGGAATTTACCAATGTACAAGAAATGCTCGATGAGATTCAAGAGGCAATGGATAGTGCTCAGGAGACCGAGATGGGGCTCAAGATAATGAGTGAAATGAAGGCGAATGAGATTAAGAAGCATGAAATGAAAATGAATGGGGAGGAAGAGGAGGTGGAGAATGGTGGTGCATTATTTGGAGATGATGGAGGTATCACGACGACTATTGGATTTCAGGTGCCGTCTGGTCTCAGTAATGGTGGTGCCATGGCGGCGGCTGCAACAACTACTACTACGTCAGCGGCGGCGGCGCCAACCATGATGGTTGTGAAGAAAAAGAAAAAGCCATTGCCGCAATCATCGGGGGAGGATGACTCGTCCAACAAGCGTGCCAAGACAAATTAGAGAGTAGGGTATAGTTGGAGGCATCGCTGGGTGATATCTTGTGGAAATATTTGCATCTATCGGTTGATGTTTTTTGCATAGGAAGAGAAAAGAATCATTCCATAGGGAGGAATGATGTATTTGCATCGGAGTAACATCATGATAAATGAAGAATAAAGTTCGTCACATTGGTTGTCGGCTAAGATCTATTGCAATTGTAAGCTTCAAGGTTGTTGACTTGGCTCGCTCTGCCACCATTCTCCTCGGCATGCCCTCTCGGATCATGCATGAAATAAAGCCAACATCACTATCATTTGATGCAACAGTTGCCATACCATATGCCACCGACGCAAACCGCATGTCACCGACGCAACTGTTGATTGCGACATGATCGTATCACTGACTTGTTGGATATCGATACATCATTGACCTCCAAGTCCTCCATTGGATGTTACACTTTGTCCTTTGTCCATCAATATTTTTCGTCATTGCAGCCACTAATTATCGATGGTGTTGTTGTTTCTAGAGCCATAGCCATCACCCATTACCACTACGTCGACACCATCAGCAACTTTTGTTGTGATTGTCTCGAGCAAAATGAAAAAAAATAAAAAGTAAAGTTGCTCCGCGAGGTTTCGATCCTCGGACCTTTGAGTTATGAGCCCAACACGCTTCCTCTGCGCCACGGAGCATACTGATCTTGGCTGGTGCCTGCAATGAGAGTCGTTCTAAACTTTATATACTTACTAAAATTACTTGCACCATCTCCTACTAACTGTCACCATTCCCTTAATGCCAACCACTCCTCCCTCCTTATCAGCATAGGAGTAGTACTCAGCTTTGTCTATTGTCATACACAGCATCAAACTGCTCAGTATCATAGAGGACTCAGTACTCAATCCATGATGATANGCTGCTAGCACTGGTGGTACTGCTAGTGCTAGTAGCTCCTTCTACTTCTTCTACTGCTGCTACTGCTACTACTTCTCCTTGCCTCTGCCTCCATAATTCTTTCATAATCATCTATCCTCCCCAAAAGCTGCTTTTGAGAGTGTCCTGCTGCTACTTGTCCTCCCTATCATCAACATTTTTGTTTGTTCATACTATACTAGTATGCTGGTGGTACTATTCAGCAGACTGAGCATCATACTGCCTAGTACTCAGCATTCGCACTTGCACTCTTCTATTGCTCATTGCTCCTCCTTACTCCTTACCCTTACTTCTTACTACTATCCTCTTTTCCTCAATCCTCTGACCTTAGACCTCAGACTCAGACTCTCTGACTCAGACTCATGGAGCAAGAGCTCAGAGCTCAGGCATCTGCTTCTTACTTCTCATGACAAATAATGTCATGATTCCCAGCAGCATCCTAATAATCAGCAGCAGCATCGGTCACAGCAGCTTTGTCCATTGTCATGATACTCATCATTACATCACTGCTCAGGATCAGAACCATCATAATCATCCTCAGTAACTCAACACACACACAAGAATTGCTCCCGTCCTGCTTTGTCCTCCTTGCTATTGTTATGAGTTATGACCCTTACCCTTACCATCATCCAAATACTAAGAATCAACCTCTGAGCATCATTGTTCTTGTCTTCAATTGACTTCAATTTCAATACTCATTATCCTGCTTCTCCCTTTCTCTATACTGATCTCTGCTGCTGCTGCTGCTGCTGCTGCTCCTCATCTCATCCTCAGCAAAGACAGAAGTTTAATCCTTACCAGACTGCTACTGCTCATTCTGCTGCTTCCTCTCACTGGCCTCTTTCTCCGCATCCATCATCATCCTCATCCTTGCCTCCTTGCCATCCACAACCTCAATACTCATTCTGCTGCTACCTTCCCCTTCATCCCTCTACCCCCAGTACACATACTATGTACCCAGCATCACCATCCTGTCACTAATTATCTTTCTTGTTCTTTTCCTCCTTGCTTGCTTGCTGCTGCTGCTCCTACTGCTCCTAGTACTGCTCCTAGTACTGATCCTATTACTACTGTTAATAAATGCTCTATCCAATAGAGCTATTGCAATTGTATTAGCTCTATTGGTTAGAGCATATATTAACAACTACTGCTCCTAGTACTACTCATAGTACTACTGCTGTTGCTCATCCTCCATGTCCTCATCCTCTATCCACTGCTGCTGCTGCTGTTGCACATCCTCCATGTCCTCGTCCTATATCCTTTATCCTTCTTCTTATCCTCAGACATCATAGCTTTATAGCTCAGCATCATTATCACTGCTCCTCATCAAGTAAGCTGCTCCCCTGCTCCTTCTCATCCTCAGCATCCTTAGCATCCATACTACTCATCATTCTGCTCCTCGTGATTATCATCCTCCACTTATCCTCCTCATCCCTGCTCCTCCTCATATTTATCCTTGGCCACGTCACCACGAGTATTATTTGTTGGGGATTACTTTTTATGGCCGAATAATAATGTAACGAAATCTTGTGGGAGTATCCATTATTTTATCAATTACTGAGGCGACCTCATAGTCTAGGATTGTTAGTACTACTAGCGTTTTGTTGCACTTCTCTTTAAGAACTCAATACTCGATTTAATGCCTTCAATATCAATATCATCATTTGGACGTACTGTGTCCATTGCCTCTTCCAAATCTGCGAGGCCACCTTGGCTATCGTTGATGATTTGTTTGGCGGCGGCACGATGGCACAACACCGTGACAATCCACTTCCTTTGCAAGTTCGATTTGGGAAACAAGATTGCGGCAAGCAGACACTTGTCTCGTCGTTTCCTTTTGCACTCTGTGAGCGCATGGTTGCAATCATCGATGCAATCGGAAGGATTTTTTAGGGCGAGGTGACAGGCTGCTCGATTTATTAATGCCTTCAGGTAGGTCGGGTCAACCACCAGTGCTCTTGAGTAGTGTTCATTTGCCTTCATCAAGTTACCTTCGGCAAAGTACCGATCAGCTTCCACCTTCCACTGCGTTGCTTCCATGAATGTGGCGAGATGGTTCATGCTATCAATAACAATCTCATCGGTCTCGTCCAGCGCACGTGCTTTGCCGAAGTGGCCCATCCCTGTCGCGTAGTCTTCGATCAAGCAATGCGCCAAGGCAGATCGTATGTACGTCTCTTTGTGAAACCGCGCTCGTTCTCGTAAAGTATTGAATTGTGCATCTATGACCTCATTCATTTGCAACACAGCTAAGCAATCCTTCACGCAGAAATCTCCTTCACGAAGATGCAAGTAACAAGCAGCACGCTTCCCCAAGGCTTGCACCAGCGTTTCATCCTTGCGAAGTGCTTCTGTGTAAGCATTAATTGCGGAGCAGAAGTCGCCTTTAGAGTAGAATTCGTCTCCTTTCGCGGTGAGCCACACCGGATCGGCATCACCAATGCTCATTTCATTCAGTAGGGCATTCTTCTTCAGATTGCAACGATTTTTGATTATGAACTCTTGTTCTTGTTTAACTGTGGACTCACGGCTAGGAGTCTTGAATAACCGCGGAGTATTCCAGAATGTAGTTTGAACAACTGTTCGAGGAGGTGGTACGTCTCGTTCCGGTGCGTCCTTAAGTGAAAGTCTCTCCGCACGACAATCTTGCGGTTCTAGCTTTCCATCGATTTTCACATCTAAATGGTCGACTCTGATAGTATTTGTGAGATCGTGGTTCTGCACACATGCAATTCTTTTCTCAGTGCCGCTATCATTTGCATTGGCATTCAGTTTATCAAATGCGTCGTGCATTGCATCCTCGGCAGTTTTCTTTTCCATCGCTTTGATGCCATCCAATCGCTTCCGCTCATACTCCTCTAGCGCCATGTGCCTTCGGAAGACCATTCGTTCTTCCTCGACCTTCTTTGACGCAACATTCTCCATTTGTCGGTTGACCGCCTCCTCTCGCTTTTGCAATGCTTTACAACGACGTTGTCTGATCTCTTCTTTGGTTCCTTCGAAGCATAGCCGTCCCCATATTCTAGCCTCTCGCTTTTTCAGACAAATAATGAGTACTCCGTTCTTGAGCACTGCTCGACTGCCATCGTCATCGATTTCGTCGAATAGATTCAAATCCAGCAAAAACGGTAGGTACGACACCTTCAAAAGACAGGATGCAGTGAAAACGTCAACGCTCTTGGGCGATGCGCCTTTCAGCGGAATTGTCACTTCAATGTTGTCATTAGATTCTCTCCAAGTGTACTCTCCAGAGACCGGCATTTTGTGATGAACTTTGTTGAACAGTGACGCGCTTCACCACAGTCTAATGACAATGAACGCATTCCGGCCCCAGACGAAAGAATGCACCAGCTTTGCCTCTTTATTTTCAAAATTTTAAAAAATACTGAACAAGCATCGGAGCGACAATCTTCATCTTCGGCGCCGACGACTTCTGTGACCAGCTTCAGCTGTTCCAACAATGCCAATCACCCAGTCATCGTATAAGTTTACGCCCGATGAGAATGACCGTTTCTACGAGTCGAAGGCGACGCTCATCGCAACCGAGATCCTCGAGAGCGAGCTCAAAGGAAAAGTCGATGACAAGTGGGTTGCCGCATGGGTAGACTCTGGAGACAAGTTCGAGGTTCGACGAATCTAATTATTGTTTCTTCTACCAAGTTTCTCTCTCATAATATCCTCCTGCGTCAACTCTAATACAGGCATTGAGTAAGGATATTGCTGACAAGATAAAAGCTAAATGTATTGCAAAGTTGAACATACCTCGGTATAAGATTGTCGTCCAGGTAACGATTGGACAGATGAAGGATCAAGGTGTTACGATCACTAGTCGCTGCCTGTGGGATACTGCAACCGACAACTACGCTACCGCACGCTTCCAGAACCAGCGCATTTGGTCATCTGCAATTGTCTTTGCGTTGCACACTAATTGAGCAGTGCAGCTGTGGATGTACATTGCCACTCAGAGTAAATTAGCGATACATTTGAACATCCAATCACGCCCCCATCTCCGCATCATCTTCAAAAACGACGATTGATTATAGACAATGCTTCATCTAACGACAATGCCCCATAACCCTTCGCTTCTATCATTGATGTTGCCTCATCCATCAAACGCACATCGTTGCAGAAATCATCGTCAATAAGCCGCTGTTCGCTGTCAAAACAGTCATCCGCAGATTTTCCGCCCCCTCGACCGAATATCGAACCACTCGCACTGCTTTGACCCACAAGAAGCGCCCGAAGTGCCTCGCGTAGGGTTCGGATTTGGGATGATTCCAAGGACATGAGACGCGATGCAGTTTCCGCTCTTTCCATCGGCCCCGGCTCATTCATGGGATTGCATAACATTGGTTCGTTCTCAGCAACATTGCCGCTATCGCCTTCATCAAACAAACGGCTAAATGCCGTGACGTCGTGGCGAAATTGAATGGCCCCAACAAGGCAGATTTCCGGCGTCATGCCTTGGGGGTCAATGGCAATGTCCAAGAGCTTTTGTCCGATGGCGAACTTGATGGCGTTGCGAACCGAACGGCCACCAAAGAATAGTAGATCCTGCGCAGATGTTGCTCGATCAATCGCACCGTCTGAAGATGATGATATAATCTTCCTCAGCTTGAGCAGAATCTTATTGCATGCCATCACGCCTGTTGCCACCACGTGTATCGAATTACTCAAATCTGGAGACGGTGGTACATAACTTTCATCCATAGTAGGGCGCTGCTTCTTCGTCACGGAAGTATCACGGTCAGTAGGGAGGGGTGGCTCGGACAAAATAAACGGGGCCCTCATCATATACGATGCCAGCTTAGCACGTTCCATGACTATTGTTTCTATGAAGGTAGATGCAAATTCATCAATCATCGCTGTGCACAGACGTTTCATAGAATCACCAACTCGATCCAAACACAGTTCATGTTGGGAATCGTCCACAGGAAGATTGCCATTGAAGTTACTTTTGCATTCAACTCCCAGCGGATGACGACACGACAGTATTGCCTCTGCTACGAGATTCGTCCCCGTGATCAAACTACACCACTCCATCACATTCCGTGTTAATATATCATCTGATGGTAGATTGCTTCGGGTTCGACGAGCCAACAATCGTTTGCGAAGCCATGCTGCCTCGGCATGAACCATGTCTACATACTCCGAGCACAGTGGCGCAACGACTTCGGCAGTATACAGTTGTCGACAATGTTGATCAGTGAAGGCATTGGACTTCCACCTTGCCGAATGGAGTAGCGCAATGAAAAGTTCCGATATCGGCGGGTACATCAACTGTTGCCGATCACTGCTACTACTACTTGAAGCTCCCAATCTGTGAGATGGAAGCTGGAGGGCGCCGTGTCCGCCATCACTCTCCTCGCTCCGGACTGTATGTGCATGCAACAAGGTTACGGAAGCACATTGGCGCAATTTTGCAAGGATGCCGTCTCGCTCTTCTTCCAACCACCACCGTAACAAGAATTCGTCAGTAGACAAGAATGTATCGACCATCTTCGGTGGTAGAAATATACTGCTCTTGTCATCACGGCCACTTCCATGACCGACATTGCCATTCATACCGGCGTCATCATCATCGACCACCACCCAACAACTGGATCTTATTCACCAAGAATTCATCAAACAAAAACAATTGCTCAATACCGCGCAATACCACGGCACGATCACGACATGCCGATCCTACCACATCGGGATGATGGAAGTAGGATTTGGCACGTAGGACGTGTCGAGCCATACGTGCCACCTCGCGAAGGAAGTAGGTTGGGGCATGATTGTAGTATTGTCGCTTTAGAGTGTGTAGTATTTTGGGGGTGGATGAGGATTTCGGCAGAACATTGTCACAGTCATCGTCGTCGATAATGCCCATGTGGATGTGGGCATTCTCTGATGCTACAATTGTGGAGTAGTTCTTTCCATCTCCCTCTTCCTCCGAAATGTCCACTTTTGTGGCGGCAGCAGTGGCACGCACAATCAAAGATTCTATAACCGAATTCATCAATGGCTGCACCCCCTCCAATACTGCTAATGAATACACGCCGTGATCCTGTACCACCTCACGGAGATACTGAAATAGCCATTCGGGTAATCGTTCAAAATTCGATGTCTGGTGGTGATGATGATGGTGGTGGGGGGGGGCCATACTGTCCTCGTTCTCATCCAACGTCTCCCGTAATGATGTCATCTTCGAAGCTGCACCATTGTTGGACATTAAACCACCCGATTTCTCCTCCAAAAAATGAAATCGTACTCGTTCAGCCAATGGTCTACATAGTTCATCGAGTATATCCAGCCTGCTACTACTACTACTACTACTACTACTGCATGGGGAGCCAAAAAGATGTGGTTGGTGGTGATGATCGATTATTTGTCCCATGGTTGTTGCAGTTGTGGTGGTGAGTAGTAGAGCGTCATGCATCACTTGTAGCTCCACTAACGATTTGGATGCTCTATTCCACTCGGCATATTCATGTAAAGAATCGTTTACATGCTTCTTCGCATCACCCCCGTCATTACGGCCACCGCCACTGGATGACGCTGCTGCTGCTGTTGTTGTTATTGATGGCAACGATGATAATTGTTGCATCCGCCCCCCACTCGCTAACACTACCAACAATGCCCTAGACACTACTCTCGACGAAGCTTCTGTCGATGGAAATTCAGGTGCATGTTTTCGTAATTCTCTTTGAAATGTGATGCATGCCATGGCACGGCTGGATTTGTGGAGAGAATGATACCAATTTAGGATGGACATTTGATAGGGATGATGACGACGATGGTCATGTTGATGTTGATGTTGATGATGATGTTGATGATGATGATGTTGATGATGATGTAGAAGGATCAGACCAAGTTTAGTACAAAGATCAGTTGCCGCAGACAATATTGATGATGAGGATGAAGCAGGAAGAGCGGGTGGCAGTATTACTTGCAGCATACTGCGATTTATGTGTAGGATGTCAATTTGATCTTGCAGCTTTTGTGCACGTTGGAATAATTCCATTTCGGCACTACTTGCTGCTACACCACCGACAGCATTGGTTGGATTGTCCAGGATAGCAATAATTGGAGCAGTAGAAGTGGTGGTAGCTACATCATCATCATCGTGGTCGTCGTCGTCATCTAAAGCCGCCTCTTGTCGTCGAAGCGGTTGCTGCTGTTGCTGTTGGGGCTGTGCGTCATTCACTGATGAGGATGCTGTTGCCGAAGCTGAAACAACTAGTCGCTTTTTCAAACGGCCAAGATGGGCCCTTGCTTTGCGTAGCTCATCTTCGATTTGGTTGGTGGAAGAGGAGGATGTCATCCTTGTTGCCGCTGCCGGATAGTGATATGGTACTGATTCGCCGTCGCCATCGTCGTCGTCCTAGTAATGTGGGTGTGTCGGTCTATGTTCTTCCACACCTCTAGAAGCAGTACTCATGCGACGAACAGGCATTTTATTAAAATTGACGAGTATTCCAAGAAATTGTCTGTCCGTCAGCTTTACTTCTATGGGTGGTGCGGTCTGTCGACTCCGCGTCGAATTCACTATCGCCCTCCTTACTCCACGTGGAATTGTCGCACTACATACTCCACGTGGCAGTAAGTAGGCCATCTGGGGA
>JALLBK010001305.1:0-16834 GCA_036940085.1 Discostella pseudostelligera
GCCGCATTAGTTTCTTCCCGCCATTATCGCCACGTGTTCTTCCCGCCATTTCCTGCATCGCCAAAGTGCCATCCTGTCTCGCCAAATCTTCTTTCCGCGCTATTTTCGCCACAGTGCCTTCCCGCAGCTTCCCGCCACTTTCGCCGCCGCCGCCAACACAATAAATCCACAGTATCTATTGAATGAACCATGACGATGCCGTCGTCGGCCGTACTACTACCACCCGCATCCGCCGCTCCTGCTGGCAACAACCCCTTCGATGATTCGCCCACTGCCTCCAATAATTTTGCCGCTACAAATGCTGCTGCGCTGAAGCCAACCTCCACCTCTGCGGCATCGGCATCGACTACCTTGGCCACCGTAAATGCCGCAGCCAAATTCCTCTCATCTACCAGTACTGCCACCTCGGATGCCATTCATGAAAAACGTGCACGACGACGACGCGAGGAGGCTGTAGCACGATTAGTCGCGGATGCTACACGTCCTCCCGATTTTTTCTATTTGGAGGATGCCAATAATATCAATGCTGGGGGTGGCTCGGGTTTGGGGGGTGCACCTACCGCCACTTTTGGTGATATCAATGACAATATCTCCAATAATAATAATAATAACAGCTTCAACTATCCCACCCATGAACACAATATCAAACAACTGGAAGCCCGTCTACGTTCGCAACAGCATTCCACCCTCCTCTTGGCTTCGACCATTGCTTCCTCTATTGAACGTGGACTAGACCGAGAATTGCATTCGGAATTGGTACGGCAGGGGAAGGAGGCTACTAGTGTGATCAGCAAGATATGTCATGATCACTCCGATGATTTTTTAGAAAGTGTGGGAAAGGTCGTGGCGGCGTTGGGTGGACCGTGTGAGGAGGTCAAGTGCAGTTTGGAGGAGGTGAGAAGTCATTACCATCACCAATTTTGTTTTGCTCTCACCCCATCCCCTACTCTCTTATATCCATCTCTCTATCAATCTACTGCTCCTACTACATCCCATCACTCGCAAATCCAACACACTCCAATTCTCCCAATACTCACATCATAATAGGCCAACCGAGAACTACAAAATAACACCGGACAAGCCATGCTCTCCTCCGCCATCCGACTCGAAAAATTCCGTAAATCCAATGCCCGATCAGCGACACTTTCGTCCATGGTACAATCCTGTCGTCGCATTGCCGTCCTACTCGAACGGGCACGGAAGCAAGCGGCATTGGGACGACCAAGAGCGGCCATTGATGCAGTCGAGGAGGCGAGAGCGTGTTTGACTGCTCCACTGGGGAGTTTGATGCGTGGACCTGGTGGTGTAGGTGGAGGAGGGGCAGGAGGGGGAGTGGGCGGAGGAGGGGCTGGAGGGGCTGAGATATTGATGGAATTGCAAATGAAGTGGGAGGCGGATAAGGCATTGCTGGTGTCAACTTCGACGTCATTGTCGAGTGCTGCTGGAGGTGCAGGGGTTGGGATGGGAGATGTTGGTGCTCCGGCAGCTTCGACAAATGCCATCACATCCGCAGCAGCAGGAATAGCCACCACATCGGCAAAGACCGCCACCGTCCTACGATTGGAAGATACACCCTTTGGTTCCCAAGCTATTCAAATGCTACCCAAAATTGAGAACGAGGTGTTAATGGGTGCACGACGTGGGTTAAATCGATGGTTCTTATCATTACGGTCCGGTGGTGATGGTGCCAAGGCCGGTCGGGCAGCATTACGACGCTGTGCCATGTCCGTAGCCATTGGACCCGGCCAACTAGGACTTGGGGGTAAAATCCAAAGTTATGCCTGGCGGGCAAAGAATGCGGATAATTTAATATCCCGGGCCAGTCAGCATGGCAAGGTGGCAAGGGCGGCACGGTCCGGATATTGGTTTGAACGAGATTGTCAACGTGAGGCGACACGGTTGGAGGGTTGTCCAGGAGGTATGGGATTGGGACGACGTGCCGAGGCATTGGCAAGTGCGTTTGGTTGGTATCGTTGTTGGGATGAAGAGGGGGGGAGTGGGGGAAGTGGTGGGGAGGAGTTGCAATTGATCCTTAGTACCGATTGGAATAATCCCGATGGTAGTGGAAAGGGGATGGATGGGAGTGGGCATAGTGCGCATGGCGGTGCAGCTGGGGCAATGAATCGGAGTGGACATGGTCGATCATTGGGATTCAAGGCCAGTCATCGTGGTGGGGGGACGAGTGCCGATCTTGTCATGGCTAGTAGCAAACGATCGGGAGGGGGGAGTGGGAAACGATCGCAGTGGGCGGAGGTGTTGACGCCATCCATTTTGGCGCACAATGCCAACCCAAAGTAAGTGTGGCTTACGTTTTTCATTGTTTGATATTTTTGCTATGGGTGAATTGGATGATTTATCTCATAATATACGGTCTTTCTCTCAATTTGAATAAACAGGGGAGACGACCAAGCCAAGCTACTGGCCCTGCCCGAGACTGTTCACCCAGTACGTCGCGCGGAACTGGCATTTCAAATCCTGGGAAGGTCGGAGGAGTTCCGCCAATACTACGAAAGCAACCGTTACGGAGATATGAAAATCAGCTCGACCGACAAAAAGGGTGGTGACAAGGACAAGAGTGAAACTCGCAGCTCATTGTCGTCCCTAACAGGGGATGATGTAAGTCTTGGCACCGATCGGATATTCTTCGCGAAGAGTTTGCCCCATTTGTGTGCCAGTCTCGTTGGGTTCAGTGCCGTGGAGGCAGCATTGGAATTAGACTTTGCCGATGACGACGATGTTGCCGGGGATAAGAAAGACTCGTCGGAGGGTACGGGAAAAGCTGGCGAGAAGTCCTCGACCACCGCCGTTCGCATTGCAGCCTCGATGGGTCGGGGGTTTAGTTTCCGTGAAAGCTCCGAGAGGTATGAGCGTGCGCTCATTGCAGAACTTGGAAATCTTCTCCGTAAGCGCGCAGTGGGGGCAACGTTGCTCGAATTGACAAGGGCCTCATGCCTCGTTGCGGCGTTTCGATCGGCTCTCAAGATTGTGCACCCGAGTTCCTCGACGCGAAAAAGCGACAAGGAACTACTGGCTATGGATGTTGATATTATCATGACAGGCCTGAAGGTGGCGCAGGAGGAACAGCTGAATGCAACGAACAAGTATATTGGCGATGGTAAAAAGGAGCCCATGCAAGTTCCACGGACTCAATTGAGCAGTCTGCGTCTCAACAAAAGTTTCCAGGGAGGTGGGATATTATCCGAAGATATGGCGGAAGAAAGTAGCCCCTACTCACCGACTTCTGTGCCACCAGAGGAAGTGCTTGACTTCCCCTTTGGATTGAGCGACATGAAACAACGAAAAATATCCAATGCGCTCGACAGTATGGATCCGTCTCTGAGAGCGCAACGAGGAACGTTGAACCAAATCATTGGCGAGAATGAGTTGTACACTTTCAGTCAGTCTGTTCCGCAGATAATACGGTCTATTCATGCTCGCGTCATCGTGGTCGTTGCATTTGCGTTGAGTCAAGAAGAATTGGGGCAAGTGTTTGCCTCGAAACAGGGCGGTGGTATTGCTGGCTACATTTTGGATTGTCTCGAGGAATGTGTTGCCGTAGCCGCAGTAGGCATGAAAGATGGTTACTCACATTTCGATGAATTGACTGTCGAACAAGCTGTACAGATAACGGCAGACATCTCAGCACTAGAATCCACTCTTCCACGATTATTCGGTACCATCATGAGAGGAATGTGCCATATTGGACTCGTCAAAGCGGATCAATTCGAAGAAGCTTTTGACCATGCAGACAAGGTCCTCGAGGGAGCATGCAAATCATGCGACAAACAAGTTGCCAATATGTATAGCGTGGTGTATGAAATCTGTCGGAATAAGATTGATATGCTGATTGACTTTTCATTAGAGAACTTTTCGTGGGTGTGTAAGTCCGTTCGAGATACACCCAATGCCTACGCGGAAAGTCTCGTGGAGTACATGAGGACAACTTTTCAATGTCTTGGACCGATGGATGACGGTTCGAGAGCCGGATTGCATTTTTCTTGTTGCGGTCACGTGGCTGAGCGTTTGGTGAAATTGCTGACAGATCCTGTCGAAGACTCTGAAGGAAAAGGACGACAAGGGGGAATACCTCCTGTGGCCAAGATAGATCCGTTCGGGTTGAAAAATCTAGCCACTGATATCCAACACTTCGAATCTTTTGCAGATAGCACTGGCGTTGGTCAGCTGAGAGATTGCTTCAATGAAGTGAAATGCCTTGCTGATGCATTATTGGACAAGGAAATGCCGATGCTACTTCTTCCCGAAAACAGCCAAGCGCGCAGAAAGAAGTACCCATATTTATCTTTGGATAAAGTCCACTGCGTGTTAGAGAAGTATGTTGGAACAGGATTGGTAAGTTCCACTTCTGTGCATCTATTCGCAACTCATGTCTGCGTCAACTCACTTTGTTGTTGTCGTATTTCGCAAAATTCAGGGCGAAAAGCTTATGGCCCGCGGCTCTGGCGTGGTGCGGAACGATTTCCTCATGCTTGAAAAGAAGGAAGTCATTCAGTTGACCAAAATAGTGAGAATGCAGCTCGAATCACCAAACTAGAGGTAGAGAGAAGGCATCGCTGCTACATCTAACATCGTAACTTTTCTAGAGAGCTCTACTTATTGGTAATGATTATTCGTCGTATGTCCACTCTAGCTAAGTCTAAGAGAGAAGGCAGAGGAAGTTTGGTGCACCCAGAGGTCGGTAGCGGGGGAGCGGATGAAGGAGAAGGGATCCAAGAGATATCGCGGGGAAGCTCCCGCCACAAGGTCGATGGATCCAAAAGATACGGCCGGCGCTCCCGCCTAAAAAGCTGACATAATATCGTATGACATTTGACATTTTTTGACATTTGCATCTCGTCTGTCCGTCGACGGTGACTCACTTGTTCCCAAGTTCCCGCCAAAAAGTGAGAACTCCTACCGCTGTCGACGCCGACGGACGCGACCTCGATCGATCGACGACACAACCATGACGACCAAGCGATCGTAGTAGTATTTATTTTTGGAGAGCAGCAATAACAATATCAACAGCAGCAAAACAACAACATGGTGAGTTTTTGTTCATAGGCTATATGGTGATGTTGATATTCTTGCGCACTTGTTCGATGTAGAGGGCAGAACGGAAGTGTTGACAAGTGGGCTTGTTTCAGAATGCACGACCTCCATGCTGCTGCTGCTGCTGCCCAATTAATCACTTGCATTCTCACCAACTCTCTTCTCTCTCCCACTCAATATCTCCATCAACTCGCAATTTATATTTAAACAAACGCATCTTCAATAATAGGGAGGCTCAATCTCTTCCTCAATCTCAGTAGGCATAACCTACTGTGCATGCACTTCCATCTCGTCACTCTGCCATGCCTGCTTTGGCAACAACAATTCATCATCATCCAGTAGTAGTAGCAATGGACGGAAGCGATCGGCACTATTATTGATCATGACAGTGGTGTTGGCACTTACTTTTCAATATTCATTAGCACCATTTATATTGGGGGATGAGAATGGTGGTGGAGGGAGATCTTGGTGGTTTCGCAAAGTGCCCGGGGTGGGGAAGCATGTGTATTCAAGTTGGACAGCAGGATGCGATGATTATTTATTGACATCCTCTTCACCGTCATCGTCTTCAATGGAAAAAGAAGGACCATCCTACGCCCAATGTGCCGGAAATGCCGGAGTCTATCGACCAACCTTCCTCTCTTTCCTCTTCTTCACTATATCATCCATTGCCACCAAACTCCGCCCGTCGATCAATCATCAAGTCTGGCCAGCGAAATATGCACTCTACCTTCTATTGGTATTTGCATCGATATTCATGTCCAATCGACCATGGTTCCTATCCATCTTCTTGCATGTGGCACGAATTGGCGCCATGATATTTATAGTAGTGCAGCAGATTATACTGATTGATATAGCGTACAATTGGAATGATACCTGGGTAGGCAAAGCCGATATTGCCGATCGGAATGAATGGGGGAGTGGTGCATTTTGGTTACGTGCTACCATTGGTGTGGCTGCTTCGTTTTATATATTGGCAAGTGTGGGGATTGGAATATTGTATCATTATTTTAGTGGGTGTGGTGGCAATGTAGGTATTATTACCATGACATTGATAGGGATTGTGGGTGTGACGGCTGTGCAGCTGAGTGGATTTGAGGGGAGTTTATTAACCTCATCGGTGATATCGTTGTATGCCGTCTATTTGGCGTATTCGGCAGTGTCGAAGAATCCAAATGGCGTTTGCAACCCTCAATTAGCGTCAGAGAAGGATGCGTATGGTATAATTATGGGATTGGTATTAACGGCAGTAAGTTTGGTATGGACTGGGTGGAGCTGGACTGCCGAAGATCGATTGAGGAGTGTGGAGGGGGTGAAGAAGGCGCGGTCGTTGGGTACTACTGGACACGCAGCATCATTCCGTCGAGGACAGGATCCAGTACTGGATTTGGATCAACCCTTTTTGGAATATTATGATGAAATACAACCACCACCTACGGGATTGGCATTGAGCTCGGATGGGAATGTTGATGAAGATAGTTTATCGTCACAGTATCATTCGTCGGGGGTATGGAAATTGAATGCAATTTTAGCGTTGGTAAGTTGCTGGGTTGCCATGTCGTTGACGGGATGGGGATCCATATCGGGTGGTGTGGTAGAGGGCGGAGAAGACGGAGAGGATACGGAGAACCACAATGCTGCAAATCCTCAAGTGGGAAAGCTGAATATGGAAATGATTGCTGTGAGCCAATGGGTAGCATTGGCATTGTACGCGTGGACACTTGTTGCACCACGATTGTTCCCGAATAGAGACTTTTCGTATTGAGTAAATTAAGTATGCAATCTTTCTGTATATTGCATTCTGACAGTACCTCCATGAAAGTTGCATGGAATGCGGAATGGTGATGTCGTCGATGGTCGCAAGGTAGCGGTCGACGTCCAAAAACCATGCCACGTGGAAGTAGGGTTGTCATGTCTCCCGCCATTTTCACCGCTCTTTATCGCCACACTATGCCTCCCGCCTCTTCCCGCCATTTTCGCTACTCTTTTCTAGAAAAGCAAGAAGCTGTGCCGCCCCTATTACGGGGCTCTGACCTGTCCGTCGTCCGTCGTCCGAGCCCCGTAATACGGGTGAAGCTGTGCGCAGCAGCAAATGCAAATGACATGTGACCCATGAACATGAACCATGAACCGAACCGTACCATGAACCTATGATGTCTCTTATTCAGAGTTCCGAGCCCAATTCCTACTACACTTCAAATCAATGAGCGACGAAATCATTCCTCTCTTCCACAGCATCCGCAGCTATGGCGCTCCGTCCTCCGCGCAGCACAACATCATCAACAACAACGACACCGCCGCTGCACCTCAATCGCCCGCCATCTGCGTCGACTATCATCGTCGGAGCTCCGTCGCGGCCATGGCCGCCGCGGCGGACATCTCCGCTCGGCGTGCCTCGTCCATGCTGATAGACCGTCGGAAAAATAATAATCGAGTCACTGCCTCGACGACAGATAATATTCTACCCAGACCGTCGCTCATTGAGGAATCATCGACATCTAGCATGGAATTTGAGCCGATTCACTCTTCCAAACCCAAACCCAAAACAAATCGTCACCACCACCACCAACCTAAACAAACAAAGAATTCCTTCTACCAACGAATTCATCAAATTATATCACAAATTCCAGCTGTTACCATAGCCTCTCTTCTCAACTTTATGGTAGGAATACCCTTTGGTGCTAGTTACTTCCCAACGGAATTGCAACTGCCAATGAAGGAAGTGTTAGGGCTACGCATGTTTCTTTTTTCGACAATGATGGCTCAATTGGTGTTTACGTTTAAGAGTAAATTTGACAATGCTACTGGATTGCAGATGGTGGAGAATGTTCCGTTTTGTTTGGCTTTGGCAAGGATAGTGATGGAGGATCAACAGCAGCAGGGAAATGGTGATGATGGTAGTGCATCGTCCACTCCGTTCTTTCTGTTTGGTCTATCATCAGTACTTGTCGGATTAGTGTTTTATCTACTCGGGAAGTTTGAGATGGGACGCATCGTATACTTCTTTCCAAGTCATGTCCTCGTGGGATGTATTGGGGGCATTGGGGCTTTCATTGTAATAACGGGGCTCGAAGTGACAACCAACACCACTTGTACCTTGACATGGGATGGTCTCAATGAATGCATTGTGACAAATATCCATCTACTCTGGCCAGTGATTGCATTTGAATCATTCTTGCGGTTGCTTATGCGAATGACAGAGAAAAGTAGTGGCGAGGCTCGATATCCGCTACTGTGTCCGACATATTATTGCTGTATTACACCCGTGTTTTATTTTGGGCTTGGGTGGGCGGGCATGTCAGTGAAAACTGCAGAACAATATGGGTATTTCTTCCCTCCACTCAGTGCCTCCGCAGGCTCGGTGTTCAATAGCGACGTATTCAATATCTTTACAGAGGTCAATCCATACTTGATTTCGTGGACGGCGGTGGTGAAAGCAATTCCCACTATGATCAGCTTGACGGCATTTTCTTTGATTCATGTTCCGATAAACATCCCTGCATTCGGTGAGTCTGATGCATTGATCTCCGATCTTTACTTTCACTTTCATCCAGTCACTGATTTTCTATATTTGTCAACCTACAGCCATATCATCGAACGTTGATCCAGACATGAATGCTGAGTTGATTGCGCATGGGTGAGTCTAGTTGTCGGCTTTGCGTAATAAATGTTCCACTCTGTTCATCGTATTGACCTCATGGCCATGCTCCACATCAGCTATTCGAATGCCGCAGCAGGTCTCTTTGGAGGGCTTCAGAATTACATGGCGTATTCGAACAGTGTGATCTATTCCAAATCAAATGGCAAAGGGAAAGGGTCGTCTCTTGCGATTGTCGCCGTTTCGATATTGATTTTTATCTATGGACCAATGATGGCATCCTACGTCCCACGATGCATGGCGGGCACACTCCTTCTTCACGTTGGTATCGATCTGTTTCTCGAAGGAGTGATTGATTCATACAAGGATTACGACAACTTGGAGTACTCGGGCATTTTGCTGATAATGATTGTCATGGTAACGTTTGGGATGGATGCTGCTCTTGTTGCAGGCGTGGTCGCTGCACTATCCACCTTCCTAGCTCAGTCAATTGTATATCAAGACCCGATCCGAGGGGCAATGAGTGGGGCTAGATTGCAATCCAGTGCTTGGGACCGATCAACGGAAGCTCAAAGGATCCTACTCGACCCTAAGAAGGGCCGACAACGGATTTACGTTATCCAGCTACAGGGGCATATCTTCTTTGGAAATGTTGTGAAGATGTCAGAGGATATAAAACGGAGATTGAACGACAAGCGTCGAGCTGGTGACGAGCCAGCAGTCGGTAAGTTTGCAACTATTGAATGTGGATTGACTTTTTGCCCTCCATGCCAGAGCACCCACATCTTGCACGTCCAGTCATACTTGATTTCAGCAATGTCCTCGGGTTGGATTCTTCTGCAGCCCAATCAATTGCGAAATTAAAGTCATTCCTAGTGAAGAACTTTAATGATGTTGAAATCATTCTATTTGTTACCGGCCACGAGGACGGGTTTCGGTGCTCGTATGATTTAACTGAGAAAATTTCTGGCAAATCACTTCGGACATCAATTCGCATTGTCGAGGGCAGGCCATCGACACCCCATGAACATCGCTTCTCGTTGGCGGGTGGAGCAATTCCGAATTACATCGAGTCTAAAGCCAAATTCATCGCAGAAATCCCAGGCTGTCGAATCTGTGCGTCAATTGACGATGCCTTAATATTTGCGGAGGACGTTCTAATCGCACTAGAAGACCCAACACTACTGAAAAGAGACACCAATGAGCGCTTCCCGTTGATTCGCAGAACATCGCAGAATATTGATGAGTTAAAGTCAGTTTTGGAAACTCTTTGCCCTGAGGCCTCCTACGATGAGATAGGCACACTCGCTTCCCTGCTCTCCGCTGAAAAATACCATGCTGGTGATATAATATGGGAACAGGGCGACGCAAGCGACAGCCTCAAAATTGTAATACGCGGCACCTTAGTTTCACTGTTGGAGGATGATACTGGCTCGACAGAAAGCATCATTGCTGGATCTGTAATTGGTGAATTAGGCCTGGTGAATGGAACTCAAAGACTTACCACCGTCAAGGTGTTCAGCGACGAGGCAACTATCTACAGCTTAGGCCGAGAAGGCTGGGAAACTTTGACGCAACAACATCCCAATATCGCGAGATTTATTGATATGCTTGTGATACGTTACCTTGCCCATCGTGTCCAACACGCAGCCACCATTCTGTTCGATAGCCAATTCTTTCCAGTGTAGAATATGCTCCAAATATTGTAAGATATCATCATAAAATACCACATGAACAACATGAACCTTATCTCTTCGATTTAACTACAATACAGATCAATATATTTATGGAATTCGAGAATGGGCATCGCTTTGCACTAGATTGTTTGGAGTAATATCACCGCTATTAAGAACAAGAGAAATGACGATGAAACGGCAAACCAAGATGGAGTACCAACATTCCCATCTGATGTCGCTCCATAAAATGTACCCCAATCTTCCGGAGGTTCAATTCTCTGCGGAGTTACCGACGGTGCCGAGGATCTAACAAATTGCGTCCACGTCTGACAATCCGGACATGTTCCATCCACTATGCACGCATCATACAATTCCTTGAGACCATCACACTCCAAGCAATCCGAGGGATCGTCAACACACTCATTCATTTCTAAATACACTCCCAATGCTGCCCCCGCCTTGCATACATAATTTATACGATCGTGTATCATGGATACATGAGCTGCACTGGACCATTCATTCGCTGGGCATTCTAATTCAGCATACAGTGCCTCGACGGTACCACCGAAATTCCCCTTCAATGCCTGTTTGTGTGCGGTCGATCCCTGTGTACCGAATTGCATCTTTTCCATCCACTTGTATAATCCCACAAACCAGGCTACTTGTGCATTTGTCGAGACCAAATCAGGATTGTCACATAAAGTATTGGCATTCCCCGTCATCGATTGACTGGCAGCATAGTAGTCATAATTCCAAGAGACGGAAAGGGCACCACGTGTAAAAAATGCACTAGATGCGCTCATGTATCCACTCATGCCATTAGTGTTCGTTGCTTCCGTGACGCTATCGATAGAACAGGCACATCCCTCGGGAGGTTGTCGTGTCGCATCACAATATTCCGCATAGCTCGGTCCCGACTCGGTAAAATAACTTTGACTACATGTCTTTGTCTCTGCATTGTAATCTTCCAATCGGCATGGTTGGCAATACACCATTCCATCACTTCCGGTAATTGGATTTAGACAATGATTTTCCTCACGTGTTATGGAGAAGCCATGAGTGTCCACGGCGGCATGGGAGAGGAAGGCTGCCAATTCGGAGCGGACTTGAGTTTCATCACCCATATTGGCAAATTGTTCGTCGTGATTCATGTTGTATTGCATGATGGCATTGCATAATCCCTCGTAGGTGTAGAGTAACATTCCCTCGCTGCTACTAGTGTTAGTAATACTACTACTTGTCGGTGGTTGGACAATTGCATTAAATATCTCTTGTGTCAAAATACCATTCGAGCATGGATCGGTAATGTTTTCATTGTATACCTCCAGACCAGACTTGGGCGCAGGTGGTATCCGTGGGGCATTCTCTTCAGCACTATTACAATAACATAATGTTTCAAAGTTGCATGGCCACCAATATCGTGATCCAGCACAATTGTTGCAATCGTCGTCGGTGACTGGTTGGGAGAATGGGTTGCCGATGCAGGTTTCGCCGAGGGTACAGCCGCCCTTGCAGTTGGAGAGATTGCCACCCGTTTGTGCGGAAGAGAGTGGAGTACTATGGAGCAGCAGGGAGGCAAGGAGGAGAGTGTTGCGTAATAGTGGTAGGTGGCTCATGGTTTAGATTAGATCATTGTTCGAGAGAGATGATGATATTGTGCCACCATCCACCATGTTGATGGTGAGAGGTGAAGTAGTTGTTGGATTTGGATTTGGGGGCTGAACTGACGATTGAGGGCCGATATCTTTTGTTTGGCGACCATTTGTACTTAAAGGTCACATAGGTACTCGCTAATTGGCGGCCAGACAGCCGCCGCACGACCTAGAACGGCTTTTGGCGTCTGCAAGACGCAGCATCGAATATCGGCAGTGCTCGATGAGCATTATTCACTCTGGATAATGATACACAACTCGCATTATTTGTTGCGTTATTTGTTATATGCTTTTGTTGCGTGGATGGTTGATAGCCTTGTGGTGCACTTCAATCATAAATTTGACCGGATATACTTTGCCACCCCTCGCCCGCCGCCTCCTCCATAATTTGGATGACGAGTTACTAAATTTCTACTGATATCCGCAACAGTCCTGCAACCACAAATCGCCATGGCAGCTTCCGTTTCCTTTCGCAGCATTTCCAGTAGATGTACCACCGTATTTTCTCCATCGACGGCCAATGCATAAAATACCGGTCGACCAATTCCCACCGCCGTTGCTCCCAGCGCTAATGCTTTTACCACATCCGTTCCTCGACGTATACCGCCGTCTAGCAAAATTGGTACTTTATCACCCACCGCATCCACCACTTCGGGCAATGCATCAATGGCAGGCAATGCTCCGTCCAGTGCACGTCCACCGTGGTTCGACACCATCACACCGTCGGCACCAGCCTTAACTGCTTCGATGGCATCTTCGGCTGTCATTATTCCTTTCACAACGAGAGGGATATTTGGTCCAATTGCCTCTTTCAGCCATCGAACATCGTCCCATGTTGGATTCTGTTCAAAGATTTGCTCGGTATTTTGATCCCATGCATCTTGATGAAGCAAATGAAGATGGTGCATCCGTGAATTAAAGCAGTAACAATCATAAGATGCGATTGATTGATACAAGAAACATCCATCAATAAAGAACTCATTACTAATGTCGAATGCATCGCAAACACTCACCTTCTTCCCCCGCATAAATTTTCGATTTGTCAATAACATCATTTGACACATCCGTAGTAACCATGGGAGACTTGCTCCTTCGCTGATCATTTTCTTCCAATAAAACGTCTATTTCTCTCTCATCATCATCGTCATAATTCACCAACCTATGTGGCGGAGGCAATGCATTCCATCCATTTCGTGCATCTGCCTCACGATATCCAAATCTCACCGAATCGACCGTTAAAAATATTCCCTTGTATCCTGCTCGTACTGCCCGATGAACTAAACGCAATGTTCGTGCTCTATCCCTGAGAATGTAACTCTGATACCACAAGTTGCTATTATTATTGCACACTCCCTCTCCCCCACAAAATGGAGAGGACGAAGACTGCTGGGCGACGTGTTCAATGGAACGAGTGGCATGTTGACTAAGACCAAAAATTGTCCCAACTTTCCTCGCTGCACGTGCCGATGCAATTTCTCCCTCGTTACATACCAATGCTTGTACACCCGCTGGAGAAATAAATATTGGCATGGAGAGACATTGTCCAAATAGAGTGGTGGAGGTAGATATGGAGCCGATGGGTTTCATGACACGTGGACGGAGATACCATGATTTGAATGCTGATTCCTGTTCATAATAATTTATCCATCCACCATCATTATTATTTAGAACGTGAGTTGATGTCCGAAGATGATAGCGGCGACGGGAGAAAATAGTAGGTGCAATGCCAACGCAATGGCAATGGTACGACGCCGTCATGCACTCACATTTTCCGAAAGAGTTTGTTCATCATCTGTACCGGAGGCTATGTATTCGTAGAGTGGTTTGGGCAATATAGACTTGGCGGCATGACGGTAGTCGTTGGAATTGCAGATCATAATGTAATGATGGTCCGTCGCCGTTACTAACAATACATAATAATAATATGTACTATGATGTGTAGGTTGATACTGATACTACCATCACCATCACCATCTCTCCATCCCATCGTCATCGTAGGTCATCGTCATCGGCCTCGTCCTCCTCCTGCCTTTTGGATTTTTTTGCCGACGGATGGAACGTACGGATCGGATCGTTAGCCAGCTGCCACAGGCTTCCGTTCTCTTCCAACTGTTTCCAGCCTCTTCCTCCGAAAAATCGCGAAAGGCGAAGAAATAAAAGATTGAGATTGAGATCGCAGTTGACGCGATCCAAAGGAGAAATCGATTTCTATTGATACCTTATCATAACTCATAATGTTAAAATTGAATCTTAATCGACAAAGATGGATATCTCAAAGGACAGAAGGTTACGCGATTCGAATACCTAAATAGGCTCTTCGGAGATCTTTTGGCTCTATCTAATCGCGATGTACATGCAGCTGCATGGTACACGGAGTTCCACGTCAGACGGAAGGTGGAATTGGGAATCGCGAGTTTCCACGTCACGTCACTCTGAGCCACCTATCGGTATTCGTGTCGTCGCTCCAAGCTTCGAGAGTTCGAATCAAACTCTAGCTCTCTTGCAAACTCTTCCAAATCCATCAACATTCATAATCCAAACATCAAACGAATATAATGATAACCTCCCTTCGAAGCATCGCCGAGGATACAACTCTCTCTGCCTCCGAAGTCGGCGCCAGTGGCACGTCGACAATGATACGTGACGGCAATACTAGCTTTGATGAATTCTTGAAATTTGCCAAAGGAGAGGGCGATGAAGTACCGCCTCCTCCCGCCGATGTAGAAATCGCGATAGGAAATGGTAATGTTAGCAGTGCTAATGGCACCCACCAACACTTGGATTTCAATAGTACCCTTCGACAACAACGCAGTTCTTCCATCTTTGCATTGCGCGATGGTCATAAAATCGACTTCACCAACGTCCTTGTTTCCACCAAGAGCTCATCGAATCAACCATCCAAAATCATACTGGATTCGTTATCTTCCAGCTTTGAACCCAAGAAATTAACTGCAGTAATGGGTCCGTCCGGCAGTGGCAAAACAAGTTTGTTGAAAGTATTAACTGGACGGATGGGCTCGTCTGGTGCAGCTGGGTTACATTATTCCGGTACAGTATTATTGGATGGAAATGTCGTCGATCCATCAGATATTACTGTACGAAAGAAGATTGCCTATGTGGAGCAGGATGTATCGATTCCAGCAACGTGTACGCCTCGAGAGGCTATACGTTTCTCGGCCCGGCTGCGATTAGATCGACGTGTTCCCGACACGGAGGTGGAAGAACTAGTTGAGGATATATTGGATAATTTGGGTTTGCAAAAGGTGGCCGATACACTGATTGGAGGCGGGCCATTAATGTCAGGTGGATTGAGTGGCGGAGAGAAGAAACGTGTTCAATGTGGTGTAGAGTTGGTGACCAACCCTTCTTTGCTTATACTGGATGAACCCACCTCCGGCTTGGATTCCTACTCGGCACAAGAATTGATGGACGTATTGCGCAAGATTGCCGATGCCGGTGCCACGGTGGTAGTGACGATACATCAACCTCCTCCACCGGTAGTACGCAAAATTGATAACCTACTGTTGTTGCTCGGTGGAAAGATATTGTATGATGGAAAGATGGGTATGATGGTCGAGGAGACGTTTACGAAACGAGGATACCCAAAGCCGGATGATTATAATATTGCAGATTGGATATTGGTGAGTAGTGGTAGTGATCATACATGATGTTCTCAACCCGTAGATTCCATATCCTCGCTCACACTATTCCTTGTTTGCATCCCTCCAAATAATAATACCGACGACATTAATTCAGCAAGTTGCTCAGACAGTTCCCATGAAGGAGCTCGAAACTGCCGGTTTCCTCGATAAGAATGAGACGAAGAATGCCCATCATCAATTAATATCAACAAAGTCCTCCTCCTCTGTCGCCATGACTTCGATGGAACGTGTCGACATTGCCACCCAAACCCACCTCCTATTCGATCGCGAAATGAAGAAACTATTCCGTGACAAATTCTCCTTTGTCGTACGTGTCGTTAGCAACCTAATCTTTGGACTGCTCTTTGGTCTCATCTTCAAGGATGTTGGTCGATCGGACTATGTGGCCTATCCCGAAGTAATGGCCAGCTTTGGTGCTCAATCGAACTTGCTCATTTCGACCATGTTCGGTGTGGCCCAATCGAGTTTAATGGAATTTCCCAAAGATCGACCAGTATTCTTACGAGAGTATTCAACGAATCATTACTCAGTGATTCCATACTTCTTGTCGAAGTTTACAGTGGAGTGCTTCACGGTACTAATCCAAGTCCTCTCCCAGTTGATTGCGGCATTCTTTCTCATGGGATTTCGTACCAACTTCTTTGCATTCATGGCATTGAACTTTGCACTTGCCATGGCAAGTACCAGTATTGGTATATTCATTGGTAGTTGTGTCCAAGATCCATCGGTGGCGGCGGAATTGATGCCAGCGCTGATTGTCCCACAGCTCCTCTTTTCGGGATTCTTCATCCAAACTAACCTCATTCCCGACTTTTTAGTATGGGCACAATATCTATGTTCCTTGGTCTATGCCACCCGACTTGCCAATTCGTATGAGTTTGGTGATTGTGATACGGAATCATGTCGTAGTTTGTTGGAGAATAATGAAGTGTATCAATTGGAGCAGTATTGGTATTGGATTATATTGTTGGGAATTGCGGCGGTATTTCGGATTGCAGCCACGGTTATACTGAGGGGTAAAGCAAGCTTTTAATACCATCGTTGAGTTGAGTTGAGTAGTTGCATCATGCCAAATGGACGAGAATGGACGATCGTTCAGTGCACAGTAGATATGTCAGGCATGATGAATGATGAAGGCGATTGATGTTGGAGAGTACTCCTAGTAAATGAAATGTACTCATGTATCAATCCACTTTC
>JALLBK010001306.1:0-10946 GCA_036940085.1 Discostella pseudostelligera
GATGATGATGATGATGACGACGGTAACGGTGGTGTTGGGCAATGTATTGGTTCGAATAGATTGCGCAAAGCACCCTTGCTGAGAATGGACCCAAATCCTCCAAAAGGAAAAGTAAAATTGATCTGATGCACGGGATCTCTAACCAAACAACCCGCGTAATACAATGCCTATGACGAGTTCACACCCTCAAAACTTCTCTCAAACTCCTCCATGTTGAAATATGTATCATCATCCATTATTATAAAGTAGTCTGGTAATCCTTCCATGATATTGTCCCGATAGTGCTGGTGAGCTTTCATCAAGCCCGATGTCGGCCGAACTTGGGCACACATCCAACCAATCGGAATTTCCTTCTTTTGGAGCCATTGGCCTCTTGCATACTTCCCACGCATATGTCGAAGGATATGGCTCGTACCCGACGGTGGTCGATTGCGACAGAAGGTAGATACTTTTTGGACATCTTCCCATGTTAAATATTTGTGACAATATGGATCAACATCATCGTTTTCGGTAACATTGAAGAAGTTTTGGACGGAGATGTGAGATGCAAATGTCGTGCGTTGTGCATGGAGCAAATCAAGTTGTAGTATGGATCCCACGCTGAGAATGTCTACGATGAAAGATCGCGAGTAGTAGTTTGATGATGACGGATTGTAATTGCTGTTGCCGGAGAATTTGTTGATCTTTATATGCTGCGACAATGCTGTCGGATCTTGCTGTTTGATTTCGTGTCGTTGCGTAGGAAGTAGTTGAGCAACTTCACCTTGTTCACTATTGAATGGCGGTGCCGCGAGGCTACCAATGATACCATGATGTGACACCACGATAACGAACGCTGAAACCAGGCAACACGCTATCAGCAGCAGCAGCAGCAACACCCTGGGTCGGAGTTTCCCTCTGCGTGGCGAAGTCGTAGATTGCCCACATCTACAGCCCCTGAGCCTGACCGGTCGCCATCATTATTTTTTGTCGTGCGAGGAGATGCCATAATATTATTGTCGAGTACCGAGTTCGTCATCGTCATGCCTCTTGGCCCACCCCATTGCTATTGTTCTTTTTAAGAAGAGCAGAGATGGAAGATGGGAAGGTATTCATATCGTGTTCGTATGCGGCGGCGCTCATGGTCCATGCCCGCCTGTACATGCCCTTGTTGCCCCTCTCTCCCGCCATTTCTCTGCCACGTGTCCGATCTTCTAGTCGAATCCAATAAAATTTGGCGGGAGCACCATCCCCCAAGATACTGCTACTTAAGCTCGCAATAATTAACAAAACACAAGATACAGAAAGGGGTTCGTCGTACAAGATACTTAACGGCCTCCGTCATCACCTCCTCCCACATCCACAAAGATCCAAGAAGATCCACAACCACAACCACCCAACTCCAAGATCTTCCAAGATGATGACGGTGCAGGACGAAATGAATGTTGTGGTTGTGGCAGTGGGTGATGGTGATGGGCTATCGTAGCTTGGAAATCTTTCATCCTCCATAGGATATCGCACATTACTATCCACCATCAATCAGCCGACACTACAAGCCAAAGCCAAGTAGCCAGTACATATCATAACTTCGCCTCATTGCCAAGAACAAACATGATATTCTCACGCGCAGCAACTACCAGCCTCCTTGCCATTGCGGCAGTGGGCGGTGGCGCATTTGCATTCCTACCATCGTCGTCGCGTGCTCCTACTGCTTCGGCATGCCGTCGACGAGCGATGCCCAGCGTCATCGCTGTTGGTCCATTGGCCATGGTTTCGGACGGGGCCGTCATTGATGTCGAGGAGAAGACTGTGGATAGCAACAAGGGGGAGGAGACGTATGAGTAAGTAGATGCTGAAATACTATGAGTCATCACGTCATCATTATTCAATTACATTTCCTCCTCATTTGGCAATAATATCGCATTCTTATGATCATGCAGATTCCAAGCCGACGTAGGTCGCGTCATGGACATCATCATCAACTCCCTCTATTCCAACCGTGATGTCTTCTTGCGTGAGCTTGTCTCGAACGCTGCCGACGCATGCGATAAGAAGCGTTTCCTTTCCATCACTTCTGATGATTCTGATGGAACCGATCTCGTCAAACCAACGATTAAGATTCGTTCCAACAAAGACGATAGGACTGTTATTATTGAAGACTCTGGTGTGGGTATGACCAAGAGTGAATTACAGAATAATTTGGGTAAGATTGCTCAATCGGGCACCAAGAAGTTTCTCGAGGCATTGGGAGAGGGCGGTGGTGGAGGAACCGATAGTGTCAACCTTATTGGACAATTTGGTGTAGGATTTTACTCGGCATACTTGGTGGCCGATAAGGTCGAGGTGGTGACCAAGAGTATGCAGCCTAATTCGGTACAGCTTCGATGGACGTCCGATGCGAGTAGTCAGTACACTATTGCCGAAGATGCGGACGATAGCGATCCAATTGAAGGTTCGGGCACACGTCTCATTTTGCATCTCAAAGAGGATGCACTCGAATATCTCGAACCAACCAAACTCGAGGATCTCCTCCAACACTATTCGGAATTTGTGGAATTTCCAATCTCAGTATGGAAGGAAAAGACGGAATACAAACGCATACCAGACGATGAGGCCAATAAGGATCTACCCGAGGGCGAAGAACCCAAGATGAAGACAGTTCCCGAAACTACCCAGGGGTATGAACAAATGAATACCAACAAACCAATTTGGCTACGTTCACCGTCGGATGTTACCGAGGAGGAATACAAGGATTTTTACCAATCGGCATTCCGGGCTTCGTATGATGAACCATTGGCGCATACCCACTTCTCACTCGAGGGACAAATCGAATGCAAGTCCATCTTGTACGTTCCTGGCATGTTGCCATTTGAGCTATCCCGAGATATGTTCGATGAGGACGCACGAAATATTCGCCTCTACGTGAAACGTGTCTTTATCAATGATAAGTTTGAGGATATTGTCCCCCGATGGCTCAAATTTATCCGAGGTGTCGTCGATTCGCAAGATTTGCCCCTCAATGTCTCCCGAGAGATATTACAAAAGTCCAAGGTATTGAGCATTATTAACAAACGTCTTGTGCGCAAGAGTCTCGATATGATTCGTGATATTGAGTCCGATGAGGATGATAGCAAGTACATTATGTTTTGGAATAACTTTGGCAAGTATCTGAAGGTGGGTGTGATTGAGGATTCACGCAATAAGGAGGATATCATCCCACTCTTGCGATTCTTCTCCTCGAAGAGTGGTGAGGAGTATACTAGTCTTGATCAGTATGTGGAGGGTATGAAAGAGAATCAGAAACAAATTTATTATGTTACCGCAGATGGCAAGGCAAAGGCACAACGCAGTCCAGCTGCGGAGAAGGTGCAAAGTCGAGGATATGAGGTTCTCTATTTGACAGAACCTCTCGATGAGATCATGATTGAATCGGTAACGAAATATAAGGACTACAATTTGGTCGATGTCTCGAAGGAGGGTCTCAACTTGGACGACGAAGATAGGGAGGAACGAAAGAAGAAGGAAGAAGAGTTGAACGAGGATCACAAGGCTGTTAAGGAATATTTAGAGACGGTATTGGCGGGGAAAGTCCAAAAGGTGAAAATGACGGATCTACTCAGTGAAAGTCCAGCGGCATTGGTGCAGAGTGCGTATGGAATGAGCCCTACCATGCAACGGTACATGAAGGCGCAGAACGTTGCCAGCGGTGGCTCCGATGCTGGGATGATGGGTAGCTTCAACCAGGCCGTGTTGGAAGTTAATCCGAAACATCCTATCATCCGAGATTTGGAACGCATGATTGATTCCGAGGGCAGGGATAGCGATATGGCCAAGAACTTTGCAGTGTTATTGTATGATGTGGCAGCATTGACAAGTGGGTATGAAATTGAAGATTCGGGTGACTTTGCAGGTAGGATAATGTCCATCATGACGAGCAAGGCAAAGAGTGACATTATGGATGCAGAAGTCGAAACGGCGGATGTTGTTCAGGAGGAGCAAGTAGAAGATGTCGTTGCGACGATGGAGGATGTGCAGGAAGTGGAGCCTGAGATGGACAATGAACAAACTGATTGAGTTCACAACTTCCATGCGCCACTCGGAATGTTTCACGAACTCAACACAGGAATGCATTGTCAGCCGCTCAGAGAGATTGGCAAATGATAATAGATATTAATGAAATGGTTTCACGCACTATTTTGACTGTGGTGTGTCTATGATTAATCAATTATAAGTTCAACACCTCCTACTGCACACCTCGCCCACGTAGCCGTAGCCTTAATCTCAATATAGCACTTGAGTTACTCTAAATAGATCCAAAAACACTATTCAATGTGCAAACGAATACTCCGATGACCGAGAATATCAATATCACCCATGCAATTTTTATCGATTTGCTTTGAAGCTCTTCTCCGTCGGCGAACATCTGCAACGATTTCTCTATTGCTATGAACGCCCCGCATGGCAAAATAAATGCAATTACAAAAGCCATGCTTGATCCAATGAACGACCAAACAACATCTACTCCGTTCACAGCGACAGCTCCTAGATAGCATGTACTTATTATCATAAGACTGCTTCCATAATGGGCAATTGCATTGCGAAAGATGTAATCGTTTTGGATAGGTTCATGGCGTATTAATATGGAAGATCGCCGAAAGTGAACTTCCTCTTCTATAGAGTCTGGTAAAATTTCTGTAACTTCATCCTCCGTGACTATTGGCGCGTTTTGAATTGATTCAGAAGTGATGTTGCACCAATGAAATAAGCTCCAGTGGCACTTGACGATATCTGTCCGTGCACTGACGTTGCCAATCATGTTTGTCAGATGATGTGAACGATGATACCAAACATCCAATACCTCCAACAGTGCTTCCCTACAAGGCAATGCCATCATGGGCATAGCTAGCATAATGGTTAGCCCCGAACCAATTCTCCCCAACAAGAATAATAAATATTCTCCTTCATCTTCACCAGCTTGTCTCGAGATGGGTATGATCAGTAAAATGTTCCCCTGTGGATTGTTCCCAGCATATAAATATCCGCCAAGTCCAAACATGTACATCAGTGCAAACGATGCCCCTATCGCATACCGAATGACTTGTTTCGTTCGTTCACGAGTTGGTCGGGATAGTGAATTTTGGACGGCAATGATGTTGAATTGGCAAAGGAAGGCACATGTCGTGATAGGAAAGGAAAAGAGTATATCTTGAGTGGAAGGTATCTTGAAGAACTCGATTGTGAAGTCAGTAGTGTGGCTTTTGTCAATATGGCTAATAGCGGATGATTGCGATGATTCCATGATGCGCTGCCACCCACCCCGATTCAAGGCGATACAAAGAACGAAAATCGATGTTGATCCAACGTAACAGTTCCATCTCAAGGCATGAAGCGACCTTTGGAAAATGAATGGAAGTAAAATCATAGTAATGGCAAGGAGAATGTGATCTCCATCAATATCCAATCGGAATACTTCCTGTGCTATCGGAGTCCATATATCCCGAATCAATACCATATACCCGATAATCACCAACATTAGAAACACAAAAAGTAACCAGCTCACGCCTTCCTCCATCCTTTCTCCAAATGCACTCCGAACAACTTCTCCATAGCTTGATCCGCCCCCCCTGCGACTGGAGAGACATAGCATCATCAAACTCGTGTAGGTCATGTAGGCGGAAAGAATCATGGAGATGGTAGTGAATGCAATTCCACATTTGTAAAATACAATGGGTAGTGAGAGGACTACCCCACCCACAATTGTGGCGATGAGATTGAATGTTGCGACAAATAGATTTGACTTGCGTTCGATAGAATCGAAGGGTGGAGCTAAATGGTCATAAGATTGGATGTGTTGTTCATGTTGATGGCGGTTATTGGTGGTAGCAGGCGCTAGGGCCAGAGTGGTGGTGATGCCGAAGTCCAGGACAGTCTCAGTCTCATTTTTGGTGATGGATTGGTAGTCTTTCATTGCATCAATCGAGAGATGCAACCCGAGGAATTCCTTTTAACGGCGCACCGGTCGATGGTAACGATAGCTGCAACGCTATTTGAGTTCAGGATACTAATACTATGATATGGGTGGTCGTCATGGTGGTGGATATGGGTTGATACGGAGGTTGATGTGTATTGCGTATGGATAGGTAGCTGTCGATATTGATGTCTCCCCGCCAATATTTTCGCCTTCGCCAAATTCTCTTCCCGCAATTTTTGCCACATGGGAATGTCCTCGCCTCCGCCATTATTATTTAAATTTTCGCGATGTGGGATATTCCACGTGGAGCAAAGGTAAAATCAGAGGAGATCAGAAATACGAAGTGGGAGAAGACGATGTGGTAACGAGTACCGAAGTAGATAGCTCAAGAGAAGATAATCGTTATCTTTTAGCTCAGCCTCACGCAAGAATAAGCGACTTTCATAATAAATGAAATCTGAATGGAGTTTGGAAACTGTACAATCCGCTTCATTTCCAATTTCTGTCATCATTTGGCATAGTAGCTACCTACAACTGAAACTGAAAAATTGCCAACGCAGATTGAACGCCCATGGCCACAGCACTTATAGCAATAACCCCTCCAATACAGAAAGTGATGTACGAACTACGACCAGTCTTTCCCAGAAGGGCCGACATTACAGTTTGTCCAATGAGAGTCGAGATAAAGCCAATAACAAGGCAGAAGATGGCGTAGTCCGATTTCAGATAGCCAAAGATGAGAAAGCATAGTGCCGACGTGCTACTCGTGAAGAGAATCATGCATGCACTCGTAGCCGATGAGACTTGAGGATGTACACCAAGTGCCAGCATCAACGGTGCGGTGACCATGCCTCCACCGATACCGAACATACCCGCCGCAAGGCCAGCTAGGGTTGAGAGCAATGGATAAATGGTTGTATTTCGTTCGTTCCAATGGATATCAGATAAGATAGGCCCACCGGACTCTTGTCTCTTAAGAATACCAGCCCGAACAATGAGCGTAAATAGTAGAATGCCAAGGAATAGCAGCGCCTCGCTGACCCAGTAGCAGGTGGTACCACATGAAAATTGACCAATGAGGCTGCCACCTTCCCCGCTGCCACCATCATTCGCAGGTGTTTGGTGTAGTATGTCAATAAATGCAACAACTGCAAATAACGAAACAAGCTTCAGGGCGTCATTGATGCACTGGGCTTTGATCGCTTGACGTTCAAAGTCAATGTTAGTACCATTTGACTGAGTTTCGACATCACCTCCGACAGCTGGCAGTTTGTCGAACAACGGAGTACTTTCAGTGACTGATCCATTTTTGTTGTTGTTGTTGTTGCTGCTGCTGTTCCCTCCTCCCTGGGCAAGTTTCTTCTCTTCCTCTCGGTACATCTTCATCGCCTTAGTCAACGTCTCTCTTGCCGTTACAGTGAGCAGTAGCAGCATCAACACCAGGAGTAAGATTTCAGGAAGCATCTTCTCAATGACCGCACCAACCAAAGCCCCGGCAATAGTCGCCGGAACAAGTAGCAGCATCAAATCCCAATCAATGGCCGGCCGATTGGGATGGTTGGGGTGGAACTTTTGGACGTTCAGTACATTATTCGCAATGGCACCACCAAAGACTGTCACCGCCGACAATGGGATGGCGTATTTGACGGGGAAATGTAGTACTAAAGTGTAGACCGGGACGAGTATGCCGCCACCACCAATACCGCCACCAGCAGCCAACATAAGGCCAAGGATGGCGCAGCCGAAGCCGAGGTAGCTCTGAGGCCAACGGAGAGGGAAGATGCCGGGCAGCTGATCGCCGACAGCTCCCGCCAGGCGTCGTCGATCAGCAAGAGCATTGGACAAGTAGTACTTCCACGTCTCCTGAGTGAGCGATGTGGCGATGACAATGGCAGCTACGAAGAGTGCAGACGAAGCTACCACGGCAGTAATTCTTTTGGATTCAGGATGATTCATTGTCATTGTCATTGATGATGGGGTGATGGGGATGGGGATAGGAGGTGATGGTGATGCAAAGGCAAAGGCAAGTGCATCTCAATCTTCTCCTTGCACACAACATCATCATCTTGCATCTCAAATGCTGCGGCGACGCTTCCACGTGGTCTCTTCTAATTATGGTCCACATTGGACTCGAATGCCACGTGGATTCTCAGCAATCCTGCTCTGCATGCACATGCACCAAAGCAACCTCACAAAACACAACCGACCATGACCGCCGCCGCCGCCCCGTATGGACTCCTTCCAAAGCAATCCGGGCAAAAGATATCATTACATCCAGCGATATGATGATACGATCAACCAACAGTACAAAAATGGGCATAAATGAAATATTGATCTGCGCAGAATTATTATCCTATTGACTAGAGTACCTAAAATTAATTCATCCTAAATATTCTACCCTAAAAAGCACGCTGCTTTGATGTACAGAATTAACACATCCATTCCCTTCCACATGAACAAGAGTCAGGATTGCACACATTACCACCACCTCTGACCAACGAGAACATCCACCGCGTGCAATAATATATTAGGCATTCATTGGAACGACGGGCAAAGATTTTGTAAACATAGTCCTGTTTTCGAGGGATGCGGCAGCATCCTTGCAAGAAGAACGGTGAGTGCATTCCACCGATACACCATACTCTGCGAGAATTGTTTTGAGAGTGGCCACGGCCAGTGGTAGGGGGATCGTAGTAGGTGCTGCTTTGGTAGTGTCCATGGCGGAAATAGTAGTGGCATTGGCTGGTCGGCAGGGACTGTCGGCACTCTCGTCCATGACGTGGCAATGCTCTTCCTCTCTCGCGATCGTCTCGCACACTGAGGAACTCTTCTGCTGACAGGAGGGAAAGAGCGACGATGCCGATTCCACAATTGGCCGAGAATTCGAGATGGCATCAATGAGACGTTTGGCGACCATTTCATGCATTTCTCTCGGAAGAGTCGAGAGAGAGTCCTCGATGCGTTTCATCAATAGTGGATCAGGCGTATTCCGGTGGTGATTGTGCTGCTGCTGCTGCTGATCCAACAATGCAAACTCATCATCATCAGTTTCGAGCTCCGGAAGACTGGAATCCTCGCCAACAAAGGCTTGAAACAGATCATCGACAAAGGTATCATCGCTCGGGGTGGGGGAAGATCCTATCCTGCTGCCGCCAATGCCAGTAGTGGAAATTGTCAAATCAGGAAGAGGTTCGTCCGTAAATAGTAGGGAATCGTCCATCTCCCCCACCGCCACGTCAGAGGAAGACTGGATCCAATCCGGCATCATAGTCGATAGATCATCCTCCATGACTACACCAATTTCATCCTTTACAATGCTAGCGGCAATAGTACTATCTGTCTTCTTGCGCTTATTGCCCCTATCCGGCTCGACAACGACAGTGGCAGCAGCCGCCTTGGGTGACACGAGGCGACCAGCTCCACACTTCCCCCCCTCCTGCTCCTGCTCCACGACGGATACATTCTTGACAAGGTCTGTCAATTCATCAATACTTTTTGTCATGGAATCTACCCGTTGTTTCAATTCTTGCATTTCCGACTTGAGATGGGTCACTTCTTCTGGTGACTTGTCATTCCATCGTTGTTGGGATGATGCTTTGGGTTGCACAGCAGCAGCAGCAGTAGTTGACGGAATGGTAGTGGCTGAAGGATTGACAACGTGGGTGGAATGAAGACCAACAACGGCGTTCTTTATGTTGGCCGCTCCTCCCGCTGACGACACAAAGGACGGAGTAGTCGTACTCGTCGCCGACGGTGTTCTCTTGATCTCCGATAATAAATCCATCCTCCCCCTTCGGAACTTATCATGTCGGAATCTCCAATATTTGGCCGTCTCGGCCTCCAGCTTGTGATCAATCCGCAACGAGTCGGAGAATTTAATTTTGCGAAATCCGTAAAAGTTGAGTTGCCGGACGAAGGAGGAGAATTTATTATGTTTGAAGAATTGGGGTATGATGCTAGTTTCGAAGAGTTGAGTGTCTTTGACGATGAATGTTAAGCCATCTTCGGACCTGTGTACAGTCAGCCATCGATCCATTCATTGGCGGTGGTGGAAACAGGGGGATAGGATGGTATGGAGAGGAGGGGAATGAATAATAATAGTTAGTAACGTCGTATAGATGCAATGACACACCCGTGGATTTCCGCAATACCATCATATCTCCAAAACTCACCAGCAACAAATTTTAGGATCACATGTGTCAATCATGTGGTAGGCCTCTTTAGGGAAAGAAGTACCAGTTTCCAAAAAGTAAATGAAGAGAGGAAGATCAATGCAATATGGGGTGTGAGAATAGGTAGAGTGAGATGAAAGACCATTGTAAAATAAATAAATGCAAGACCAGTCGCAAGTGACGACTACCCCCCCCCCCTCTGCCACCACCACCATACCTCCACATCATTCCCCCACATTGTAAATATATCAAACTTTTCCCAAAATCTTGTAGCGGTTGCGAAGTGGGGGGGGGTGCCGGGTTGGGTAGACAACTCATGCCACCAGCCCAGCCGGAGAGCCGGCATGCAGCCACCACCCGACCAAAAAAATACATTACAATTACAGCCAAACTCAACATCAACAGGGTACTACTACACACAAGGCAGCACAGCAGAGAATAATTTCCATTGTTGGCCACGAGAGAGAGAGATATAAAACTCACTCTGTAAAAATATGGGAACTTCGGTAGTATTGTTGTCGGCACCACTGTTGCTGTTGCTGACGGCGGCAGCAGCGGAGGGGCTGGTAGTGCCGGCCGAGCTCCCGTCCACGGAAGAATTCTTCGTCATCATCGTCGAAATGGGCGCCATGAAGGAAGATAGATAGGGCTAGATGGTAGATAGAGATGTAGGCAGGGCTAGATAGAGAGTAGAGAGGGTTTGGAGGCTTGATCGGAGGTGATGAGAATTCGTCGTCGTCCTATTGAGTGCACATATTGATAGAGTCGTTGGCACTGCCTTGCTTTTCTTGCATGCAGAGGTTGCAGGCAGGTGGTGGATGATG
>JALLBK010001310.1:0-12896 GCA_036940085.1 Discostella pseudostelligera
AAACTCAAAAAGTCTGCAGGTCTTGGAGTTGCCTCACATTACAACTTTGGAAATGTCAAAACCAAGCAAGTGAATGGACAAACCGTTCGCGAGGATGGATTACCAAACAATCCACTCTATTTTCCCTTCGTCAAGGAAGGGGCCTATGATCCAGCTAAGGCGGCTGCCAGTAAATTTGGTAGTGGAAAGGTGATAAAACGCAATTTTGATGACTGTAATTCGGATAACGGTAGTGGAGAAAGTAGTGATGACGAAGCGAACAAGAAATGTGCATCGGAGAAATCTAGTAAGAAGCGTAAGCGCGATGATGTGAAGGAGAAGGTAAAAGAAAAGAAGGCCGAGAAGCGGGCTCTTAAGATAGAGGCCAAGCGACAAGCAAAACTGGAAGCTAAGAGGCAGTTGAAGCTGGAGGCCAAACGGCGAGCGAAGCGGGAAGAGAAGCAGAAGCTTGCTAGAATGAATACAGAGCTACATTCAAATACAACAAAGAATGCTCTTGAAAAGGTAAAGGAAAAGAAGTCAAAGAAGAAGAAACAAAAATGTGAAAAGGGGAATGGCGATGATGCAGCGGAAGACACAAAGATAACGACGGTACAGCTAGAAAAGAAGGAGAAGAAGAAAAAGTCCAAAAAGAATAAGAAAGAAGATTAATTTGTGGGTAGAAGAATCGATCGACGATTGAAATTGGCAACAATACAACGTAACATCTCTATTTTACAAATTTCATCGCCACGCTCCCACGACTCGAATGATGGGCTTTGCACTTATGATAATCAAATCCACAAAATAATGCTGACACAATATATCTGGAGAAAGCAAAACGGAGTGAGGAATAATGCAACGAGAGAACCAAGCCGACACGCTCGGCTCAAGTATGAATAGTCACGCAATTGTTACTCACATGAGAAACACAATTCCCCCTCCCCAACACATCATCGACCTAACATTCTTCCACCACATTGCCTGCCGCAATTTTCGCGAACTACTCTCAAACCGAAACGCCTGTTGATTCAATCTATCCGTCTTATCTACTAACAATTCAATCTTCTCCCCCCGTTCCAATACCTTTTCAATATTCTGTACCATAACTTCCTTCACATCCTCAATTTGATTTTTCACCGCGGATATGGAATCGACATTACTTCCAGCGGTATTGTAATAGTCCATTCGATCTTGTATAACTTTTGAGAATTCTTCGTTTAAACTAAAGGCAATAGCGCGTTGGGGAATATCCAAGCCATATTTTTGGGTGAACATAGTTTGGATTTCGCTAAGGAAGGCAAAGGGGATACGATGTCGATGTTGTTCGTCGGACATGCAAAGGAAGCAGATGCCACCTTCTACGACATAGTGAAACTGTTATTAATGTAAGATGAAAAAATATGAGTAATGAGAGGAGACGAGGGTGAAGTTGGGGAGGCAATCGTAGGCGTAAGCAGGAGGGGAGATGATGTGAACCACCCAACACCCACCAAAGAGTAGATGCAACTTACCACATATTCATCGTAAACATAAGTCATTCGTCCATCTACGGGCGGTATTTTCGATAGTAGGACTCTTGTCACGGTGGGGAAATTTCCTGTTGCTGGTGGGGAGGCAAAACATGAGAAACATTGAGTGGCAATTGCAGCGGCGGACGATGTGTTAATAAATTAAGAGCAATAAATTGGCTGGGCATCAACCCACCCCACGCTAGCCTCGAGACGGCATCATGTGGGAAGGAGGTCACATACTAATGCGCCTACGCCAAAGCCGCTCAACGAAGCCACGCCATGTGCAAATGGAAACTCGGAACTCGGAACTCACCAGACGTCGCGGTATGCTCAGCAAGCACCGTCCGCTGACGCGAAACGAGGGCATAGACTATGGTCATATTGATATTGTTAAAGACTGTTGGCAAGGATAATGGAAACGATGCGTCAACGGCAGTGGAGAGTTCGATGCTTGTCTACTACCGTTGTCATGGCCATGGTTGTTTTGGTTTTGGGTTTTGGACTTCGACAGACGGCGAGCGATGAGCGATGAAGTGCTGAGAACCCAATCTCCCGCCAAATCTTTGCCACGTGTAAATGAAAATAAAGCTAAGTAGGAGTCGAGTCGTCAATCAGGAGTCCTGCCCACGTGTAGCAGTCTCCCGCCAAATCGCTGCCACGTGTAAGCAACCTCCCGCCAAATCACTGCTACGTGGCCGTTTGCAGAGAGTCGAGTCAACGAAATACCGTCGCCATCGCCGCCGCAGCAACTCTCCATCTCTAAACTCCACCTCCGCCGCCTCCGCCGCTATCAGAGAGGATACTTCAGTACTCCTACCCTCGTCCATGATACTATTGCCGTCGCCAGCATGTCCCTCACCGCCCTCGCCGTGATCAGCCGCCATGGCACACCTCTCTACCTCCATGACTACGCCAGTATTAATGATCCTCACCATCTCTTGAAATTCGACGACGATGACAATGACATTGACGACATTATGCTGTTTGGTGATGACGACGACGACAACGAACATGGGGCGGGTGTGACTACAAAGTCCACATCTGCCAAACAAAGACAAGAATGGCCATGCCGACTTAAATATCAATTTATATTGCATTCGGTATGTGAACGATTACAGGAAATCTTGGAGGAGAATATGGGGAAGGCGCCGCCGTCGGGTGGAGCGATGGGGATTATGGATGCATGTTGGGTGGGATTTGTTTGTTCGTCGGATAATTTGAGAGCGTATGGTGAGTTGTGTGAATGTTTGTGCAAGAAATGTTGTTGCTTCTGTAATAAGATATTGAGTTACGCATGCACATGATGTGATAACACTCACTGAAACCGTTGATCATATCTTGTGCATGCTCTCATCCCTACTCCCTTGGCAACAAATCTTGGACTGTATGTCATTCATATTAGGATACGTCACGACGAATATGAGATATATCACTCTAGTTGAGGATTCAATTGAGAATGTACAAGTTCTAAAATCGCGTGATAGCGAACTTTGCCTGTTGATGGTAAGTTCGTAATCGTCATGCTCAAATTTACAAAGAATCATGCATCGATGCTCATATTTGCCTTACCTGCTCAACTCACATCACCTCCTCAAATCTCCCAAAAATTTGTGTTGGTTTCTTTTACTGTGTTGTTCAGTCCAACATTCATTGCTTGTACACAGAAAGTTTACTCAACCCTTTCACATCGATAGATTCGTCAAAAATATCTTCGAAGCGATTTGACTCAAGGGTGATGAGTTTGGTACAACAATATAATGGGTGTTGAGCGATAGGGATNATCTTCGAAGCGATTTGACTCAAGGGTGATGAGTTTGGTACAACAATATAATGGGTGTTGAGCGATAGGGATGATGCAATGATTGTTGTATGCAGGAAACGGAAATGTTTGAGGTTGGATGCGGATTGATGTTGATGTGACGACAGCTTGCAAGTTTTGCATCCAACAACAGCTTGCATCCGCTTAGACCGACACGATGAACAACTTTGTGCACTGAAAGGAAGTGAGAATGGTTGAGATAATCCATTCAGAATAGTTTTACACAAAACCGATTCGCTGAAGGATCGCCTCCGAGTTTCGTGATGCAAGTCACCCCCCTCGACTCGTCGACGGAGCTCTAATCTAGATACAACACTCTCTTCAGCCCTACAAGTGTTAAATCTACTTAATATTCATTACTTTTTCTATTTTTTTTGTTCACACTAATGTACTTCAGTGCAGATACTTTTCTAGATTTTTGTGATATTTTTTCATGATGTATGAGAGAAGACGCAGCGGACTCATGGGAGGGATGAGTCAAAATCAACACAATATGCAAACGGATTGATCCCGATAAACCTAACACTAATACTCTTGCAAGTGAGATCATATCTTGCCGTTCTCGATGCATATCTAGTAATGTTTCCTAGGCTGTTGGATTGGTGCTCGATGACCATGCAATCCCTTGGCATTCTTTGGAACACCCGAGGATGCACCATGTACCCTACTCTCGACCTTGCGAGGCCTCATCTCAAAGTTCCGCGGAGCATACATTACCAATGTTGTTGGGGCCTCGGTCTCAGAGCCACTCACTGAGTGTGTACCACTTTCCTGATGACGTGCTTTGGCAGGATGGGGCCTACCAATGAGACCATCCTCACGGCGAGCCACCCAACGTTTCTTGTACCCCGCAAAGGACGAGCGGGCTGCCATATCGCATTCATCGAGGTAGGAGAGCCATGCCATGGTTTCGACGAATTCGTCAGCTGCTTCCATTTCAGCTACCTAATATGTGATTATTGAAGTTGGGCGGTGCATGAGACGCAACTGAAAATGTGGACGAATACGATGACATAGGTAGATGCATGTCGCTGCATAAGTTTATGTGTAGGGCACACAGATGCAAAGAAACAAACACCAAAAACACATCAGACATACCTCCTCCGCACTAGGCGGGAAAAGTTCGTCAATTGCCTCGTCCGAAATAAGCCGAATAACGTCATGATCCGGATGACTGCCATAAAAGACACTGGATGGAACGCCGTCATTGAAGATGGCGAATTCCATGGGTTCGAAGGGTTGTGCTAGAGGAGAAAGGAACATGGTCTACGTCTACTGCTACTAATCTGATGCCGATTGCCGAGGTTGCCGGTGGATTGAATTGAATAATGATCGTGCTAAGAGCTCAGAAGATTTGACATCGACAGGAGGAGGTGGTCCGTCAAAGATATTTCATGTCATCATCGTCCTCGTGAGGATCGGGGACGGTGTCATCAATCATCAAGCGCGTGTCATTGTCATGACGCCGAAGCTTCGATCGTGGACGGAAGAAGCAAAGGCAGAATTTGTATCGCTAATAATAATTCACTAATGTGGCATTCGACTGACGTCATCATCATCGCTGATAAGGCTGATCTATGATCTCTCCAAAAGATTTTTGGCGCGACGCAGAACAGCCCTCCCCTTCGGCTTGGTCTTTCCTTCACGCTTGCCGCTTGCCTATCTTCTTGCATGCCGGCCGAATGCCGCCGATACCACAAACCATGGCCATGGTGTCCGTTCTCTGCCCCTGCCTCCCAGCGTCTTCTTCCATGCAATACAATATGAAACGACGGAGAGCACCATGTTATGATGCGCTCGCCTTCATCGGCGTTGCCGCCATCACCAATATCTCGTTTGTGGATGCAACCTTGAAATACGAAGACTACAATTTACGGGTCCGCCGTGGTCATGACAACGACCTCCACTATTTATTCGACAATGGCAACAAGTTGCTTGCTCCCATCGTCCAGGCGAACCCTCACCATTTCAGAACATTACATCATCGCTCTACTTTGGGAGTATGCACCAGCCCTCTCGTTACTTGGACCACCGAAAAAGTTCGTGACATGGGATACAATGTCTATCAAACCCTATACGAAAACAAAATTTTACAAATGAGTTTCATTTACAAACATTATATTGACAAGAAGGAAGGATCGGAATTCTTCGTGAGCGATCAACAAACGAATGAGCTTCAAAGTCGTCATCGTGATAACATCGCTTTTTGGGAATCGGCCGACATTGACTCTCTTATTGTCAACGATATTGTGCTACTGTCGATGCATGGATCATCGTTGAAGGATAAGAACAATCTCATTCCGACAATAATGCACATATTTGACTTTGATGATATGAGCGAAGTCCTGGCGTTTGCAAATGAGGTACAATACTTGATACAGCAATTACCTGGTGGGTACGAGAATCCATTACTAACCATGAATGCCATTGCCACTAGCTCTGATGATGCCCCGTCAAGTCATGTCAAAGATTCCATCATTATTGGAGATGGCGTATTGCAATTCTTGTATGATTCCGGATTAGAAACCAGTGGTCCAGACTTTGTACATGCGCACGAATTCGGGCATCATGTACAGTTTCAGATAGATATGACTATCCCACCCGGTAGTTCCTACATCAATGATGATCGACGAAAGGAGTTGATGGCCGATGCTATTAGTGGATACTTTTTAGCACATGATGAGGGCGGGAATATGCGTCCCGAAGAGATTGGTACCTTCCATGAAACGGCATTTTCAACGGGAGATTGTAGTGTGGAGGATAATGATGATCATCATGGTACGCCGCCGCAACGACAGTGTGCAGCTATTTGGGGTGCTTCACTTGCTGCTTCTCTGGATGATGATGACGACGATGATGGCAGTGGCAATAGTGCACCGATATTGGATCCCCAACTGTTTGTGGATAAGTTCAATGACGCGTACGAGGATATCTTAAATTTGGATACAAACACATGCGCCTTAACATTGGAGAAGGATGAGGCGACATCATCTTTAGTTGAAGACCCACCACCGGTGCAAGAGGCGGGGGTAGCCGGCGAACAACAACTAGATGTAGTGTATAGGGAAGAGGGTGACTCCATGACACAATCTCCGACTATTATTCCTCCAAATATTAATTTATCGTGGGAATCACGAGAGAAGCTAGACTCGAAATCTGCGCTACCGTATCAGTATTCTTCCAAAGGAGAGACACAGGAAGAAAGCACTAATCCCTTCGGTTATTTTAGAGATCGAGGATCGTCGCCCGAAGAAACAAAGCAAGTTTATATGAATGAATATGAGGAGCATGAGTGTGACTTGCCATGGGTGTACTGTTACTACACCTCTGACGGTGCACGGAGTGCGTCTATTTCTGGGTTGACAGTCACCACTTTTCTAGCAATAACTGTTGCTCTTTTCATTGTTAAGAATTGAGTGAGGATCTCTAAAGTAACATCAATTAACATGTAAACAAATATTCTCGACATAAGTAGTTCAATTCGAACTCTAGTCTCAAACGCCAACATTGAACTCCTGTCCCCAAACCTCCCGTGGACTGCGATAGGTCCCCACCATCATATCAAACCACATGAACAAATGACCAAAATTATATTTGAAGAACTTGTGGTGTACATGATGATCGGCCGACGTTCCTAACCCCAGCGATCGGAATAGACGTGGCTCCCATGGAAAGATCACCTCGGAATGAATTAACGTCAACCAATTGGCGTAGGAAGATCCAAAGGCCATGTAGGTCCATACATTGCAATCTCGCACAATATGCGCCGTCACGAAGAGTGGAATCAAGATCATAATTGCCGTATCGGGGACACTCCCATCAAAGGCATCGAACAACTTCGGATTGGTAAATTTGTGATGTGGTTTGTGCGAGATACGGTACATTTTGGGATGGGCCACGTGCTCCAGCTTGTGCATGACAAACTGAACAAAGTCTTGACAGATTAAGCACAATGCAACGCGGGTGTACTGTATGCCACCAGCGAAAGAGTAGTAGGAGGGGGGTAGCATGTCAAAAACCCAAGTGATGGTGAGGTACAATCCCAACAACAAAAATCCACCCGGTTGTGAGAGATGATTCTGCAATGCCTCCGAATAGATGTATTGCACCGCTCCTCGATGTTGGATGGGTGTGGTCTTCCCCAAAATTTGCTGCTGATGCAATCGAAAATACAGTAGTAAGAAGACATGCCCCACTGCCACGGCCGAAATGCCCAATGACAATCCTAATGGATGTCGCAATGGTTTGTTGTGAACGCCGATGAAATGAAACAGATGATTCGTACCCCATTCCCAAATCCCTCCCACCTCCATCGATTTATCAAGCCAATTTTTCCCATGGGTTGTGTACCAATCTCTTGGAAACAAGTTGGTATAATGAAAGTAAATTGTGTGGTTGAGCAATAACGGGAGGAAGAGCATGCATGGCCAGACGAGTAGACCGAACCATGGCAAGAGAGATTGTAGTATTGACTGAGACGATTCAGGCAGTGATGATGACGATGATGATGGAGAAGAAGAAACCGAGGCATTTTTTGTGCTGGCGGAGCTTGCCTCGTTCAATGGCGCGTCTGAATCCGAGCAGGACGAGGAGCATGCGTCGGCATCGTCGTCATCGGCAGCGGACTTGGATGTCATTGTCATTGGCGTTTCAAATCGATCGCCATCATTGTGTTGCCGCCGCCTTCGAAGTTCGGTTGTTGTCGTTTCGGATGTCATTGTAGCTGTAGCTATTGCCCGTCTATCGTTGAGAGAGCCTTCGGATTTTTGCCATGGTCGTCGTGCATTTTTTGCAGCAGGAGGTTCGGTCGGCGACGATGAGTCATTTTTGTGTCCAACTTGCGGCCAGACTGTGTCCGCTACGGACACAAATTCAGATCCACTGATCGCTTAAATATCGCTGGAAAGTACGTATGCGTCTGCGGTGGAATCTGTGCGGATGCGATCACATCCATCACCCTCGCCCCTCGCCTCTCACCTCTCACCTCGCACTCTCTAGCTCTCTAGAGAGAGTGAGAGATACTTGACGCCGACCTTCGTCCAATTCAACGTTGGAAGTATCGTAGTTGAGTTAGTGCACTTCACCCACACAAGAACATGGCAATCATCATGAAGAAGTTTGCTCTACTAGCACTCATCGCCACCTCGGCAAGTGCATTCGCCTTCTCGCCTCGTGCGGCCAATGTCGCAAGTTCGTCGTCAACTAAGAAGACTGCGTTTGGTGGAGTTGTCCCTCCATCGGTGGGGAATGCGTTCGCCAAGTGAGTTTGCGTTATCTTCTCTCTTGGTGATGATGTGATGCTGCCGCTGCCGCTGCCGATCTATGAGTTGTTTGTTCAGCTGTTTACGACTGCGATATTTGGGGTCATGGACATCTCCAGAATCCGACACATCACTCACCCATCTCGTTGTGCACACCTCTTCCACGAACCTCTATTCAAACCTACCACGATCTCTAGGACCACATCATCATCGGCAACTTCCCTAGCCCTATCCTCCACTGGAGGTGCTGCCGCTTCCGCCGATAATAACTCCGGCTCCAACCTAGCCGAAACCCTCCAAATCGGTTCCTACTTCGCCCTTTGGTACCTCTTCAACATTGGGTACAACATTTACAACAAGCAGGCGCTTAATGCACTTGCCTTCCCATGGACCATTGCTACTATTCAAATGGCCACGGGTATTCTCTACTTTGTACCCCTCTGGCTCCTCGGTTTGCGTAAGGCTCCGAAACTCAGCGTTGATGATTTGAAGACCTTGCTACCCATCGCTCTCTGTCACACTGGCGTGCACGTGGGTGCTGTCATCGCGTTGGGTGCTGGCGCCGTCTCATTCGCGCATATTGTCAAGGCATCGGAGCCAGTTGTCACATGTGGAGCCAACGCCTTACTCCTTGGCGAAGTCCTACCCATGAAGGTGTATGCTACCCTCCTCCCCATTATCGGTGGTGTGGCCATTGCATCGATGAAGGAGCTTTCGTTCACTGTCCTAGCACTCGCCTCGGCCATGCTCTCCAACGTTTCCTCCTCCCTCCGAGGAGTATTGTCAAAGAAAACCATGAGTGGGAAGAAGATTGGTGAAAATCTCGATGCACAAAACTTGTATGCCGTCCTAACTGCCATGTCCACCCTCATCCTCATCCCAATGATGCTCGCCGTTGAGGGTACTGGTTTCTTCCCCGCCTTCAAGGCCGCAGTTGCCGGAGGGTCGTTCACAAACAAATCCCTCTCGACATTGCTCCTCCTTGGTGGTGCCACGTACTATTTGTACAATGAGGTGGCATTCTTGGCCCTTGGGAAGGTCAATCCGGTAACGCATGCTGTGGGGAATACCATCAAACGCGTTGTGATTATTGTCGCGAGTGTTGTGGCATTCAAGACACCCATGTCTACTGGATCGATTATTGGATCGTCGATTGCTATTTTCGGAACGTTGTTGTACTCGCTCGCTATGAACTCTGTGAAGAAGTAGGCAAGTCGACAGTTAGAAGTGAATGTGGGTTTGGGGGCTATTTTCGTTGGTTGACTACCGGTGGATAGAGAAGCAGTCTGTGAATATTAAAGAAGCGAATATATTCGAGACGGACTCGAGCACAGTGATATACACTCATATCAAACAATTATCTGCGGGGAGAAGATAAGGCATTTGTCCAAGGAATGATCAAGAGTAATATCAGGGTTTGAGAATAACCTAGATAACTATGTCGATAATTAGATAGTCCTTCATTTTAGTAAACGAGATTACGTTATACAGTTACACAGTTAGATCTAGGCTATTTAAAACTACCGATCTGATGAAACATATATTCCCATTGCCTCGGATCCTCGCAGTATCTTTACTGAAACCCAGGGTTGACGGTTAACGGAGAAGAGGTTCACCTGATGGCTGCGGGTGGAAGGGTTCCAGTCGTATTCGTCGTCGGAGGATTAGATGTGGTATCAAACGTTGGATAGGTTGGAAAGGGTGTAATATGCATCCAAGGTGGTAACGTTGATGAAGACGATGCGGTAGCATACGTTGGAGCGGGTGTCACATGTGGTGGAAATGTCGATGGCCGGAAGGTGGTCGAGAAAGTGATTGGAGGAGAAGTCGATGGTACATTGAGAGCAACGGATTGCTGGAGTGTTATCCCGAAGTTGCTTGGAGGAGAAGTCGATTGGATTAATTGCTCGAACGAGATGCTTGGAGGCAACGTTGGTGGAACACCAGCCTGGCATCCATTGACACAGCATACTTCGCTGCAATGTTCCTCTGTGTTTCCACAAAACTGCGAGGAGTTAAGGATTAGAATGAGAATGCAATGAGCACGTGATCAAAGAGCATAAAGAAAGTGTGGAAACTTACACCCCATTGAGAACAGCACATTCCTTCTAATCCAATTGCGGCACAAGTCGTAAACGAATCACATTGAACCTGTTGAGTTGGAGCGGGTGTGAATGTTGGCGCCAAGGTGATCGGAGAAGCGGTAGGCGCCCATGTGCTAGCGAGAGCGCAATCAAACCCTGCCATCTCCGCCTTCAAGAGATCATAAGCGCATACCTCATTTGCGATCCAATCATATGCTTTAGAAACACGGGAATATACGCCTGGAGATCCGATTGCGCAATAAATACCAAATGAAACAACTCCAACTTGAACGTCTGAGGCAGCGTCGCTACCTTTGATCACCACTGGCCCTCCAGAGTCACCCTGACATGTGTCTTCTTGATATGTCCGTGTAGAACATAGCATGTTATCAGTGATAGGACCGAGGTTCAAGGACGTTCCATTGAAAAATACCTCAGCAACATTGCACTGCTCATTGGGCATGACCTTAAGATTGGTATACTTCAGTTGTGGACTGTCTCGGTACCGGCATATGTTAACATCGGTATCACCCCAACCCATTGACGTAAAATCTTGATCCACACATGGAATAGACTCGTCGGGGTTCAACTTGACCAATCCGACATTGCTGGCAGTGAACTCCGTCTCCAGAAAAACAAGCATGAAATCGTTATCGTTTGCCGCCGCTAGATTATATGTAGGATGAGGAATCCCTTTAATAACTGGAATTGATTCACCCACGTCGACGCTAAAATCATGACTCCCTACAACCGCCGTAAAAGTAGAAGGGATACCGTTCGGGAAACAATGCGCAGCAGTTAGAACAATATCCTTCGTAATCAATGAGCCACCGCAATAGTGTTGTCCCCAGGTCTGGAATGAGACCATGTACGGGTAACGATCGGGGACGGCCTCAGATCCACCAATGATTTGCGAAGGGGTTGTCTCCCTATCGACCTTCACCTCCCGACGGGAAAGTGTTAGCCCAAGTGCGACGGACAGCGCCACCAGAGCAACAACCGACAAGATTTTGTTGCTGCGATTTCGTTTCCACCAAGCAGTTGAATCAGATGAAGCAATATTTGCACCCAAAGTTGTTGGCAAGTCGAGGATGCCATCCTCTACCTCCATGGTCGATGCATGTGCTGTTGTCGAAGTGTTGACTGGCATGATGTCGATGTGAAGTTGATTGCTCGTTGGTGCAACTTGAAAAATATGAGCATATACTTCGACTTTGACTTCGACTTCGAAGTAATACCCTGTCCAGCAACGATCTTAGTCTCATTGTCGACGCTGGAGACGACGTGGTCCTGGTCCTGGGGGAGCAAATCATCGCTCTCATCGTGATCGTGATCCCAGGACCAGTGTCCGTAGGCGTGCTGCCTGGGTACGATAGATCGTTGCGTGTACCAAAGTGAATGCCTGATCTTGGTCATAGTATGATCATCGTCGCTCATCTTATTCATCTTCTGCATCGTTTTGTCGGTCGGCCGGCGGCGGTCGGTCGGCGCCTCCTGCCTGGTCGGCGGGGCGGCATCATCTTCTCTTCCACTTCCAGCAAGCGAGAGCTATCTCTCTCTCTAGCTAGCGAGCGGTCTGGGTGGTGTGTTTGTCCGTCGACGGAGGAGTGTCAGTCTACAGTCTACAACCCTACCTGTAGGCCAGTGAGGATGGACACGTGGAGCGTGTAACACATGCTGCCAACAAGAGTGAGGTGCACCTGAATGATGGTGGAGGCGGGTGGTATCGATGCTACGCCAATGCTCGGAATGAAGGACGTAGTACAAGGCTTGTTATTAGTGTATCTTCTCATTAGCAGTTTTATCATTATTTAACCCTCTTTAGTGGACTCTGCAGCATTTGTTGCCCCATCGTCAACGTTTTTTCCAACAATTCCAACCTCCTTGAAAGGGACCGCCAAATCCTCAACAATCACCCCATTCCGTTGGGTCACCAAGCTCGGCTCCTCCAGAAATCTATTCAAGTCCGAAGTAATGTTCTTTTTCAAGTAAAGCTGGTCTACAAGGCTGTATCCAAAGATGGCATTTGCCGCCAGCCATCCACCTACAATTGCTCCAGAGGTGGAATCTGCTACGGTTAAATCTGCACCTCCCATGAATAGTCCAGGATAAGGCATTTCAGGACGATTGCCTCTGATTGCATATCTTGCAGGATTTTGGACCAAGCCCGAACGGTATGGACCACGGATTTCAACGTCATTGATGTTACCTATGTGAAATGAAAGCAAAATGCTCAGTT
>JALLBK010001312.1:0-10518 GCA_036940085.1 Discostella pseudostelligera
TACTACTACTAAGGTGGCTGTTAATAAGGGTTCGGCCGGTGAGGTTGGTGGGGCATTGAAAGAGCAATATAAGAAGATGAAATCCACCGACAACAACGAGGACATCGATGGTGTTGCACCGCCAGGTTCAGTGATGCCATCGTCATTGATGAACAATGCCGGCAGTACATCGACCAATGCTGCTTCCGCTACTGCTACTACTACTACTCCATCAGCATCGGCACCACCACCTCCCTCCTCCATGATGATCAAGTGGCCACCCGTCTCCTCGACAAAGGCCCTACCACCACTCTCGGGACGGGTCTTGGACCTACTACCATCGGCGACGATGGCGACAACAGGTTATGCATCTTCTTCCGCGGGTAGTAGTTCCAAGAAGGGAGGAGGATTGCACTATCCACAGCAGCAGATGCGCAATGTCATTGAGTTTGAAGTGAATCAAGAGTGTGAGTTCTTTGTTGATCAACTGCCTCTATTGCTTGCACCTGTTGCCTACGACGTGAGCTCACCCTTCGCCCTTCTTTTTTTCCCATCATGTTAACTTCTCTCTACTCTATCCTCGACTGCCTACCTCTCTAGGCACCTCCATCGGACTCGTACCCTCCGGTCGACTCGCCGTTGCCGGTTTTACCGATGGCACACTTCGTCTTTTCGATTTGACTGGTCATTTTGCCAAGGATAAGTACCATCCCCAAATGAATAACTTTGGCGGTTCTAGTAGTAGCAGTCCTCGTATCCTCCTCCTCGGTCAAATCTTCCACGAGTAACAACAAGAATTCCAACAAATCATCCAACAACTCATTCCTCGATTCGCACATCAATCAGCGCTATGGTGCTGTGGCATGTCAAATCCATGCTCGGGGAGTGCACACGTCACTATTGATGGATGTGGCGATATCGGAAGATGGATTGTATGCCTTTGGTGGTGTCCAACGTGGGAGTGTGGAGTTGGCGGCGGTGTATTTGGGTGATGTGGAGAATTATTTCGATGAACGACTTACATCCTCCGTGGAGGAGATGGACGCTACTACGGATGAATCGCCAGGATTGCTCGATTTGATCCATGTCGATCGGCATGCCGATGCCAAACTCAAGGGATTTGGTGCTTGTACTCGATTATGGAATGGATGGGAACGTGCAAGGAATGGTGTGGAACGGCCGGAATACTTGTTGTTTACTGGCAAGGGTATCAAGGTAAGAGAGTGAAGGAAGTTGCGAGAGGTCATGCGTACTAGATCATTGCAACTACTTGTTCTAACTGCGATCCTAACTTACTTGCTTTTCCCGAAACGACAGAACATTCACATCTGGTCGTACCGTCCATCGCGCCCAGCCGACAATGAGGAGTCGGTGTGGACGTGCCTCTATGATACGCAAACGAATGGCACGTCTATTACCCAACTTTACTTTCGTCATAACGCCCATGGAACACTTCAGGGCATAAGTAAGAGCGACAATGGTCAAAAGCTTCGAGTGTGGGACTTGTCGTATGAACAGCGCAGGATTGCCAATGGTACTACGGATGAATCAGATAGACCAAAACGGCCCGAGTATGTGGATGTGGCATCGACCGAGGGCACCATTGGCGTTTGTGGCCCGTATGCCTTTGCTTCTGGCTCGCTTGGTGGGATGCATAATATTATCAATGTGGTTGGATTGGATGCCGACGACGCTTCATCTCCATTTAATTGCACCGAGCTTGCTCTGCCGGTGGATGCAGCAGGGGACTTCTCAGCCGGCAACCGAAACTCTCGAACTGGCCGACAGCAACGTGGCGAGCTAAAGTCGGTTGTCAATGTGGCAGGGTTGGTATTCGACGCCAGCCATGCGTTACTTCAACTTTCAGATGGGTCGGTGGTACACTACCTCCATCATCAGTCGGGGCATCCTATGTTGCTTCAGACTCCACCGTCACTGTGCACTACTTGCGTCGATGACGATGTCTCCGTCGGTGGCTTCTCGGCTGTTGCTGGGCTGAATCAAAACAAGAAAATGGCCTTGGCGCGAGTAGGATCGCAAGGCATGGTGCTATTTGCAGTATCGAGCTTCAATGAGAATACATCACGTGGTGCCATTATGCTGCGTGCATTGCCTGGAAGTAGTGTCAATGATGGAAATGGTATCAAATCGTTTTGGAGGTACTGGGGCTTTAATGGACTGAAGAGGAAGAGGAAACAGCAAACGCCTAGTGTATATGTGACAAGGCCTCCCGTTGCAGCGTCGGTCACTGTTAATGCTACGCCAGTGCCAGTAGCAAAGAGCCAGAAGGATTCAAGTATAATTCGTTCGTCGCGAGCTCCCATGCAAACAATTGTTGAGGTGGACAAGAGCAATCGTCGAAAGAGCCCAGCGGATGATGTCGTGGACTACACACCAGTCCCATCCATCAAGTGTGTAACCAACAATAATGCGCACTCGGTAAGGAAAGTCACTCCTGGAGATGTCGTTCCAACTGTGGAACCCGTTGATTCACTCATCAAAGTTGATCGGTCGAATAAGAAGCGTCGATCCGAGGATGACCAGATGGACATTCAGCTACAATCTATTGTGCACGGGTACAACTCTGAGGCAGCGCATACGCCCAAGAGATCTGATGGTGATTCTGAGAAGTCTTGTGCACGCGTAGTAGCACAAAGCAAACAAACTGAGGCTTTGCAGGTAGCAATTCAACCGACTTCTGAACAAAGCAAGAAACAAGTTGCTGCTCCAGTGATTGCAAAGAAACAGAAGACAGCCGACCNAACCGACTTCTGAACAAAGCAAGAAACAAGTTGCTGCTCCAGTGATTGCAAAGAAGCAGAAGACAGCCGACCAAGGTTCGAAACAAGTTGCTGCTACAGTTGCTGAGAAATCATTGCTAACGAACTCTCCAAAGAAGCGTGGTGGCAAGTCGAAGAACGAGCCTTCTATGCAATCAAATGTGTCATCGCTCTCCGCCAATGAACCCGTCGTCGTGCAACCTGCAGAGCAGGAGCCAGTTACCAAAAAGGTGGGATTTCTTGGCGTAACAATCTTAGATCGGAAAGTTGAAAGAGAATTACCCGATTCCTGCTTCCAGCCTCTGCAGCGTCCGATGCTCCTCGTCGAAAAGCTTCCTACCTGCACTGTCGGTAGCAGGCTGGCCAAATACAAAGCAGTTCAGCACTCAAACAGTACTCCAGTCACAACTGCAGCTGACGATGTTGAATTTACAATGCATTGCGATGAGAGGCAAATACTCGCCGCACGACATCGCGCCGAGCATGAAATGATACGACGAAAAGTCCTTCACAGTATTCGATACGTCATGTCTACGTGGGATATCGAGCTCAATTCCAACAAATCGCATGCTTCCATTGTTGAGTCGGCGAAGAAATGGTTCGATAAAGCTTTGGAAAGTCATGAGGAAGTACTGGTGAGTTCATTATGTTACATTGTTGTATTGGGTTGTGAAGTATCGGTATATTAACGCTGTGTTGCATTTCCTTTCCCATACCATCAGAATGACATGCTCTGCAGACAAGAAATGGAAGCCGAGGCATTGGCTGCCAGGCAAACATCGGAACTTGACGATGGGCGTGCACCAGTGCTTCACGTATCCTTTCCGTTTCCGCAGGTATTTGATATGGCGAGGCAGGAAATGATAACGATCTTTCGGTAATTCCAAATTTCAACCAACAATCATTCAGGAAGAGGAGGTCTACTGAATGGAGATGTGTCGATGGATACGACATACTTCATCAATTTTTTGGCGTCTGCCTAAATTAAATAGTATCTAACGCCGACATCCCACCTCGTTGTCCCTTCCTCCATCCATGTCGATGCAATTAGATCACGGGCTTCATCTGGCTGCATGATGCATTGATTTAGCAAATGCGGTGTTAATATATGCTCTAACCAATAGAGCTAATACGATCGTATTAGCTCTATTGGTTAGAGCATATATTAACAAAAGTGAAATAAGTGCTTTGGCTTTGGTCGTGGTCGGGCAGTCTTCGGCCATTCTCCGCCAGGCGGCGTCCCCTTGCCCTCATCACACATCCCCAAAGAGGTTGATTATTTCTTCCAAGAGTTTCCAACTTCAACTTCCAACTTCCAACAAACCATGACCAGCAGCATGGAAGAAACAATTCAAGTGGGATCAATCTCTTCTCATAAATATCACCGACGACTTCTCCTCACTCCACCTACCCTACTCCTACTCCGCCATAGCCGCATCATCTCTCTATCATCGTCCAAAACCATGAAGATCAAGACTACCCTCTGCATCATTGGCTACTTCCTCCTCAACTTGATTGACTCCATCACCTTCGTGTCGGCTCAGCGTGGTGCCAAAGCGTCGAAGACTACCAAACTAGTTCCCCACTCCTACATCATGAAAAACGAAGATTACTTCTACATCATGAAAAACAAAGATTACGGAGAAGTTGATCATACTAAGTACAACGTTGATCTGTCCCTCCAAGTTATGAACTTGGCAGTTAATAAGGGTATTGCTCAGGGAATAGATAGATGGATGAACATCATTGTGGGCGATCTACCTGATGTTGATAACACCGATGGGAAATATTATGTTGACGAGTATTTTTGCACTGAGATCCCATATCCTTCTGTCATTGATGATACTTACCTCTGTGTTATTGAAGGAGAGATTGATGGTGCAGGACGAGATGGTGAATCCAACATTCTTGGATTCTACGCATATGGGAATCTGCGACCTGACACAGGTCTACCCTTTGAGGGTGCAATTGGATTTGACACATACAATGCTGCCCAACTCCTAGCCCAGCCGGGGCATTGGGAAGCCTACATCCTGAGTATGATGGGTTATTATATTGGTTTTACTCTATTGATTTCTGTTGATGGTCCAACTGATTTTCTATTGAATAACCCAACCGTTACCTACATTGGTGAAAATGGCCTGAGAGTGTGGCAACAGGATTGGGGATGTTCTGGAACGCCCCCGCTAATAGTAGATGTTTCAGCAGAGTACCCAACTGTGTTTTGGGACTCGGCATGCCTTGTTAATGAGCTCTTCACAGAAAATTTCAACCTCGAGGGCAAACTGTCCAAGCTCACTATTGCCGCCTTTGAAGATATGGGGTATGAAGTCGACTATAGTGCTGCTGATCAATACGATGTGGCGGATATTCTCTGCTGCAATGTCGGTGCTGGCGGCACTCTAACTGGAGCCAAGCAAGCGTCACCAACCCAAGGACCCGTCTTGTCTGAGGCAGGTAAAGCATATGCTACCACCTATGGTTTCAAAGTGTTGGACGAGAAGAGGGAGGAACTGGCATCTCGTCGTCGCCTTCAGCTGGGCAATATATTCACTGGTGTTGATGAAGAAATGACAGCCCGTACTAACAACTCGATCACTGTCATTATCGAAGAGAATGGAATTATCTTTGATGTCACTGTGTCTGAGTGAGAAGCGGTGCTGGGCCAATTTTGTCCCTGACGTTCGATTTTATTATTTGTGTATGTACCTCCACCAACTGACAAGAAGACGAGGAAGAAGATGATGTGAAGATGATGACGGGATATATCTAGCCCACTTCTTTCAACTTCTGGCTGTGATAGTAATGTTGTCGGAGGGGTTAATTGAGACCATCATTAGGTAGGAATGCAAGGAAGAAAGCTAGAATGCAGAATGTAGAATGATGGCAGTACACATTGCACTCGGATTGAAAGCTGCGACCACCAGCAGCATTCATATCCAAGTTCGGAGATACACTCCAACTAATCGTAGAGTTACATAGTGAAATATTCAGCAAATACGCACTCTCTCTCTCTCCTTCTGAGTACTCCTAATTGATTGTTTAGTAGGGCAGTCCTCTTGACGATTTGTATGAAACTCTCATCATGATCATCAGGACAAGCTGAAGTGATCGAGGCGAGAAGTGAGACGTTGTTGTGGTTGTTGCTCACATCACTGCCACGTGTAACTGCCACTTCCATTTTCATTTCCACCACCGACGGCGTCCCGTCCCTCCCCACTTACGACCCTCGACCTCCCTACTACGAGTACAAGGCAAACATAAATCATGGACGATGAAGAAGAGGAGATCGACGAGGAGCAAGTCGAGGACTACTGCGCCATGCTCGATCGGCTCGGCAACTTCCCAGAAAAAGTCGCCATCAACAGTCTCTCCATGGCCGCCGAAGATTTTGCCAATTCACCAACCTCAGCACACATCATCTACAATTGCATTCGCAGTCGTCTCATCGATCGAACTACCCCGGGCATATCCTCTTCAGATCGTAAATTGCCACTTGTCTACGTTCTGGATTCACTACTGAAAAATGTACGAGGCGTATATATCAACATTATCCAAGAGGATGCCGCCTCATGGATGTCGACGGTGTACGATATATTTGACAAGGCCAATAATAAGGAAAATGAAAAGGCGCGTCTTAAAAAGGTTTGGAATACATGGAAAGAGTTTGGTGTCATCCAGGATGAAGAGAAGTGGCGAGCGATTGGGGAGTGTTTTATTAAGGCGGAAGAGAAGGTCAAGGCTTTGGCAGAATCGAGGGCAATTCCGGTGGCGGGCATTAAACGGAACGCCGATGGTACACTACAAATAACACCATCGTTACGAAAGCAAATGCAACTTTTATTAGATGAGGTTCAAAGCACGGGGGTTGATGAGTTGGAAAAGGTTTCTCTTGAAAGATTGGCAGATATCAATCCAGACTTGTTGCAACAGTTGAAGGAGGCGGCAATTGAGGAACAGAACCAGCAACAGCAACTTCCATCCACTACCAACCCTTCCAACAACTCTCCATTGTTTGTATCTCCTCCACTCTCAGAATGGTCCAAACTGAATCTCAATCATCTTGAAAAGTCGCATGATCTCATTGCCTCGCTGCAACGCCACGTTCGGTCCGCCATTGAAATGACAGTGGTCAAATCTCAATTGGACGATACCATCCATTTATATGCATCCGTTTCTGCATCGGCACAACTGCTTACCGATATGCTACAAAATTTAAAGGATGGGAATAGCCTTGGTTTTCTTCCAGGACAAAACAATACCAGCAGCGGAGGCATCGGCAGTGGTGGTGTGGGTGGCAGTCAACGTCGTCGGAAACGATATTCCCTCGTCAAGAAAGAAAATTTCACAAATGAAGGTATTCGAAAACACAATGATGCCGTCATTGCTCAACTTTACGAAGTGGGCCTGCCATTCGTTTGTTCTGCCGATGGAAAACGATTTGCATCACAATTTGAATTATCACAACATTTGGATAGTTTGTTTCGTAAAAGTCAATTGGAAAAACAAATGGCAAAGACTACTGAAGAGCGGGGATGGTATATTGTTGAGAGTGTGTGGATGACACTTGGCTGGAAAGATGCAGTTGCACCGATGGATCAAAAGATATTATTAGATGCCGGTGCTGGTGCTACTGCTCTTGCCGATGCATCAATGACAGAAGAGAATCAATCAATCCCAACAACGGTAATTGCCGACGAAAGTCGTGATCGATGCCTTCTATGCGGAATTAATTTTGCCATGTTCTTTGATCAGGAGGATGGTGAGTGGAAGTATAAGAGTTGTATTGAGAAGAGTGTTGAACAGGATGATGGACCGACGATGGATGAAAAGGAGGAGTTGGAATCGGTTTTAGTGCATGTGACGTGTTGGGAGGGATTGGGTAGTCCGGAATGTTTGACGCCCGATCAGATTCGGCATTCTCATTGAGCATCGTAATACCTACGCATGAATCATGAATTCCATCCATCGACATAACATCATCTGGTGGGGGGTTGATATATTATGGATATCTAAGTTATTGATACATATTCTCTAGAGCTCGTGGCTATTTTCTGATTCTTTTCAAACCCATTGTCATGTTTTGCCATGAGAATCATCAGGACGCCAGGTGGATGTTTTCATCTCCTGCTACTCAGTTTGCTCCGTTTAGAATCTCTTTCATACTCCACATTCTTGACCTCCATTGACGGCATGGCACCCTTTGATACTACCTGCGATGATTCTACTCCGTCTTTGTTTTCATTTCCAGTAACAATATTATTCTCCTCCTGAACTGCAACATCAACATTATCATTGTCATTCGAACACTCTCTCTCCAATGACGACTGCATCTCCTCCAACTTTTCCATGGTAGCATCGACCCTTGTCCGTTTCTTCGCCTCTCTATGCCATTCGGTAGGGTTGCGCTTGTACAATTCCGAAATATGGGGTACTAATCCATCATCCGGATTCGGTTCCGCCATGAGTGAGCGAATGCTGAGCAGTAGCGAGGGGAGGGAGACCGCCGGTGACCAGGAACCCGCGGGGGGTGTTTTGAGTGTATCCAAACATATCCGCCCTCCGGAATCAATATTGGGATGGTATAATGGTGTTAGGAAACGACAGCGCGGTGGTTCAAAGGGATAACGTCCCGTAATGTGGATGGTAAGTAAGAATATTCCACCCTCGAAGGGTGAGCCTTCCGGGCCGGTGATCTGGGCGCGGAGTTTGGTCATATCGGATGGATTGGGAGCAAAGGCCGCCACGCCGGGGGGCGGATCTTTGGCGAGGAGTGACATTTCACGTAGGAGGCGTGCTGCGCAGGGTGGAGAGATGTGGCTGCTCATTGTTTGGTTTCGAATTGTGGAGCGGCAATGAATTCATCAATTGAATTGAAATTGAAATGAAAATGAATGGTGAAAGTATGGACCAATGACGCGATGGAACTCCTCCCGCCAAATCTTTGCAAGGAAGGAGGATGATCCTATTTCCCGCCAAATCTTTGAATTTTATGGCGCGGAGCTTTCCCGCTAAATCTCCTCCTGCCCCGTGGAAGTGACGTCACCAACGAAAGTGAGAGGGAAGACGCAAGAAAATTTTGCTTGCTGCTCTTCTTGCCTGCAGCCTGCAACTAACAGTAACAGCCTGCAACAGTGCAACACAGAAAGTTCACCACCGTTGGTGTCCAAACAAACATCCAACCAACAACTTTGATCGATGCGATGCCGATGGATGAAGATAAATAATGAAGTGGACGATGGCGAAGCAAAGGTGACAAATATCCTACTAACCACCATGGGCGCCAGACGATCTAATCAATCAACGCAGACGCTGCGTCTATCGCCGCGACAATCTAATACCGCAAAGTCGTCGGCAAAACCACATGTACCATCCTACGCTCAGCATGTTCTACCTCGCAAATTTCCTACCTCTTCGACATCATCGGCTGGATTGCTTTCCGGTTTACTCATTTATGCTTGCCTTGCATGGATATTCATCAATTTTTCATTGAATTATGACAATGATTCGAATAGTGCTCTGATTAGTGTACCTGTACCGACGAGCAGCAATGCCAATGCCGACTCTGATCATCGAAGTTTGAGGCATCGTAATGCTACTACCAGTACCAGGAGTAGTAGGAGGGAAACAAATCCCATCGGACAGAACAGTCAACAACTACTACCCGCAAATTATTTCCAACTATCCCCATCGCCCAATCACTCCAGTACAAACAGCAGCAGCACAAATAATTCACATCCATGGTCATGGCCAATAATACATATTGTCAATACTCGCTTTATGCAAGGTCAGGGAACACTCGTATCCTTAGCACGATCTCGCTTAAAACTGTTGGAGATTGTCACACTTCCATCATTAATGAAACAATCTATTTTTGATTATGCGATACTAATGGATGTGTACAAGGGTACCATTTGGGAAGATGAAATATCGCATTTGAATGCAACACACATTGACATGCACGTGGATCCGATATTTCTATGGGTTATCAAGGTGGATCCAAACCTCGACAAAATCATATTAGACGAATTGAGATCGGTACTAGAGCCAGTGAAGCATTTCACCATTGTCGTTGGGAGTAATACCAATTATGGTATTGGTACCAAACCTGGTGGATGGAGAGGTGGCGAAGCAGGTAGAGATGTATTGAATGCCTATGACAGTGGACGTGTCTTCTTTCCACTGCGCGACGATGACAATAAGGATGATGCGTACCACAACATGCTGCGTAGGGCTCATGATGCTCGAGAAGATCGGGTTGTGTTAGAGACGAGGCTGGATGCCGATGATGCATTGAATATAGATTACTTTTGGACATTGCAATATGAGGCATTGTGGAAGTTGATTCCTGATATTGACAACTACGATGATGATGCTCAAGTCGACAGCCAAAGCATAAGTGGAGATGATGATGATGACGATTCAATACAAACAGCACGATGGCTCTACTGGTGTCCAAATACGCATGTTCAATGGAATCCATCCACTAGCGATGCAAGCGACAATCCTGGAATGTTGCAAGTGTTCAAGATGCCGGATGTCTGCGTAACGGCCGGGTTAACATTGGGATTTGCTGTTGGGACGAAAGAAGAGAATGTGCCTAGATATTCTCACACGGCAATATATTGGGAGATAACGGTTCATCACCTCAATAATGGCACGAGCAGCAACACTAGTAGCGAAGCAATGGAAATCTACAAAGACACACATGATTGCGGGTTGTACCCATCGTCGCAGTGCGCAGTCTTTGTCGACGACC
>JALLBK010001316.1:0-12913 GCA_036940085.1 Discostella pseudostelligera
ACGCACACCACTCGTCAGTCCGTCTGTTGTCGGGTAATTACCTCAGGTAATACCCAGTCCGAGTCTGTCCATCTCATGAGCATATTTCCTCATGCCGAAGTGACCTACGTAGGAATCTTTAGGTCTAAATACTTGCACCAGAATCGAAGTACCGATTTGTACTAAAATTCACCGCGAGCGAAGCTAGAGAGATTGGGGTTTGGTAGCTGCTTCGAAATGATGGGGAAGAAGATGGAGATGAATCTAGATGAATGCAATCTCAAATAGAATCAATGCATGAAAGCACCCGAATAATTCGGCCTTCGACTGATGCCATAATACTCTTATGGTAATTGGCTGGTAGTCTATGGCACATCTTCCTGCCAGGGAGCCGATGGTGAATCACCTCCTTTTGCCACCAACTCTGACACGGACGTCTGAGCGTTGCAATGAGTGGAACAACTACCTACTCACAAAATGCCCGTCTTAGATTGATGTTATGTATTGCTCTATCTGTGACTTCTGTGGTCCATCTCTGAGTAATGAAGCAAACTCATCGAGGCCGTCTTTGATAACTGTATACATTATTGCCTAAGGTTTAGATTTGCCACACATTTCAAGGAGAAGCGATGCATCGATGTAAACAATTGAAGCACTTACCACTGATACCGGATCCTTGCAGTTTCACCTGATCCAATGAATGTGCATGACAACGCTTGGATCCTACACATGCAAACGACAATATTGCGCAAGTGCGATGGAACATGTCACCGCCACCTCTCAGCTTCGCACCAAGCGCAGCAGTTTCAACATTGATCCCCAGTTCCTCGGCCTCTTCGGCTTCATCGCTTCGAAAGTATTGATATTCGGCAATGCGAGCCTTCTCGTCATACTTTAGGCATAACTCAATTGTCCGGTCACATTTTTCCTGAGGAAAAGTAGTGTGTAATGCAAGAGAATATCAGACAAGAGATTGTGATAACAGAAATGCAAAGATAACACCAAGAAACGTACACAATCTTCCTCCAAAAACTTCACCAATAACCGTGCATATGCATCATATTGCGAATCCTTGGCAATGTGCCTCGTCAACGCATATATGATATGTATTGTATTCTGCTCCACCTCCACCAACCACTGTTTCCTTGCTTGCACCGCCCTCTTGGCACGTTTACTAATGGCATCCGCAGCAGCGCCACCACCATTCTTATTCCCTCGCTTCGCAAGATTGCTACCACCGTCACTGCATGCGGCTGGACATGGAATGGCCGACTTACGACCCATGTACAGTGGAAAGATAATCTTTAGTCCACCCGCTTGGATGAAGGTTTCGCATGCTCTCCTGTAGGCATTGTTTTCTCCCGCGGTGGTGGATGATGAGGTACCATCCTCCGCCTCCTCTTCTCTAGCCTCGGCCGACAATGCAAAATTCAACACCTTCAATGCACCACCCCCGGCATGAACATTCTGACGCAAACAACGTAACATCAATTCAATACCCTCAGCTTTCACAAAATCCACAACATTATCCTCACGTAACAACGATGCGGCAAGTGCATCAAAGACATTCTCAAGAAATTCACATTCCACCTCAATTTGTGGATCAGATTTTCGGTATGCGGCAATTGCCAAGAGGAGTATTTCCATACCATCGATGGTAGTAGGATTGTTGTTGTTGTTGTTCTTTCCCATATTAGTAGTAGCCTCCTCTTCTGTGTCAGTAAACACCGAGGTGTATTGTGGCAATGTTGCTAGTTTCCCCCCACATCGTTGCATGGAATAATCTGCATGCTGGAGTATAGCCGAAAGTACCTCGGAGGCATGCAATTTCAACACTGCTGGTGAGATGGGAGCAGCTGTAGCGGCATTATTGACCACCGCATTGTCCTCAGTCGATGAATCCGATTTCTCTATTCGTTGAAACAACCATGATACGAATGTAGTCTGTTGGCAAATACATGCCACGACGGAGGAACGAGAATAGTTGTCATTGTTGTTGTCATCATCTAATGTCCGCGAGGAGGAAGTTCGTGTCAACACACCCATACGATCCAAATCCAACAACGATTCCACCAATGTCAATACATCCTCGACTCCCTTGGCCTCCTCGTCAACACTTTCATCCAATCTACCCAAATTGGACGATAGCAATTCCATCCCTCCCCCATTGAGGAATGCATTGGCTAATAATGCCATATTCCGTGATTTTGCCATTGGATCAAGTTCCTTCTTCCCATCCTCCTCCTCATTCCTTTTACTACTGTTACTACTCAACAATGTCGGATCCAACAATTCCATCAACACATTGACAACACACAAGCATACATCGACATTGTCATGATTCATCAATTCCACAAAACAATTCATTACACCGTAATTCACTATATGTTCATAGAGGGATAGATTCACTGCAGCTGATGCAAAATTCATAATTTCATCATGTAGTGACAATTCTTCCAACATGTATTTTTCAGGATCGGTAGGGAATTGTGCACGTAATATGGAATTGCGTTGGTGTGTTTTGGAAAGAGATGTGGAGGCGATTTGTACACCACGGATGGATAGTTCTAGTAATTTTGTTGAGGATTGCTGTTGAGATAGAGAAGCTTCCGCTTGGGCTAGCAGTTCTTCGCCAGTGGTGGTGCTTGTGGTGGTGGAGGTGTGATGGTGTTTGGATGGACGAGCGGGTATGGCATGGGTAATATCGCGCGAGGTGTCGAATCGAGCACGTTTGTTCTCCCGTCCTGCTGAAGCTGCTGATGATGATGCTGCTGATGCTGATAAGGATGATGGTTTCAATGCAGGCGATAATAAAGAGGATGCGCGAGTACTACTCCCATTGGAAGCAGTATTATCAAGGTGATACCCCGTCCCGAACTCGGAAGAGGTGCGGTAGACGTAGCCGTGCTTGACACCGCTCCACTTGTCGGAGGCAATGAAGGCTGGCAAAGCATTAGAACCATCATTGTCGGTGATGATGATGTTGTTGTTGTTGTTGTTGTTCCTGGACAGGCCAATGACTCGGTCGAGGACGTCGGTGACGCTGTTGCCGCCGCCGGAGGAGGAGGAGGATTTGGAAGCCATGGTCCATGGATTTTCTGAGTGTGGAGAGAGCGAAGGAGGTGGTGGTACGATATCTGGCGGTGCGAAGCGCGAAGTCGATCGAGTCCACGTGGAGTAGATTTGGGATTCAGCGGGCGGGGGCCGGCGAGAGATAGAGACCTACACCTGGCATATATTTTGGCGGGAAATCGACAGTGATTTGGCGGGAAATTGTTGACTCGACTTCAACTCATTCCACGTGGCGGATATTTGGCGGGAGAACTCATTATTTAGGGGGCAAGGAGCAAAGACTCGGGGGGAGCCCGATTCTCTCTGCCTCCGCGCCGTTCGATGGATGATTTGGTTTTTGGTTTTGCGGCTCCACCCCCCTCCATCTTCGCACCTCCATGTCCATGGCCGGCGTCCGCTTCACCGCTACTGATCGCCTCCAAATCCAAACCATCTGCCTCCGCTCCTTCACTCATATCTACTCCTACCTTGTAAGTAGCCTACCGTAGCTCTACATCTACCCCTACCTGAACCTACCTGCCCATTCTGCCACTACCGCTGCCGATAGAGCCCTCCCACCTTTCAGCAAAGCCTCGTCGAAGCCAACACCTCCACCACAACACCTCCACTGTCCAAGCAAAACTCAACAAAAAAATGGAACGCATCCAACAACTCATGCGCGGCATGCCCGGGGGCGGCATGATGGGTGGCCTCCCCTCCGACTCACCCACACCCGACTGTTCCGAAAAAGTCCACGTCAGCTCCCTCGCCTTACTCAAAATGCTCAAACATGGTCGAGCCGGTGTGCCCATGGAGGTCATGGGATTGATGCTCGGTCAATTCGTCGATGATTATACCATCAATTGCGTCGATGTATTTGCCATGCCCCAAAGTGGTACCTCGGTGAGTGTCGAAGCTGTCGATCCAGTCTTTCAAACGAAGATGCTGGACATGTTACAACAGACGGGACGTGGCGAGATGGTGGTGGGATGGTATCATTCCCATCCTGGCTTTGGATGTTGGTTAAGTTCGACGGATATTAACACCCAAAGTTCTTTCGAGGCATTGAATTCCCGTGCAGTAGCCTTGGTAGTGGATCCTATCCAAAGTGTCAAGGGCAAGGTAGTCATTGACTGCTTTCGTTTAATCAACCCACAACTCATGATGATGGGCCAAGAGCCACGTCAGACGACATCGAACATTGGCCACCTGAACAAACCTTCTATTCAGGCACTCATCCATGGATTAAATCGACATTATTATTCTATTGTCATTGATTATCGCAAGAATGAATTGGAAGAACAGATGTTGATGAATTTACATAAATCCAATTGGACTTCGGGGTTAACCGTATCGAGATTTGAAGATCATCAAAAGATGAATGAAAGTATTGTTGATAGAATGTTGAAATTAACCGAAGATTATAATGATAGGATTGGTCAAGAGGAGGGAAAGACAAGTGAAGAGATATTAGTGGAAAATGTTGGTAAGGTCGACCCCAAGAAACATTTGGAAATGTGTGTGAGTGATTTGATGAGTGCGAATATTATTCAATGTTTGGGGACAATGTTGGATACGGTTATTTTTTGAAGAATGGAGGGAAGGTATGTGGGGGGCAATAAATCTCTCGTACACTAGTACAGGCTACGATACTACCATACCTGTTGGCTGTATAGGGCGCCCGGGGCTAGGGGTGTCGATCGTCGGGACGGTCGGCAGATCGCTCATTTGCGAAAGTATAAGGTGATATAATCACCTATATTATTTAGCACCGAACTAAAGGATGATGATGATTTCACTCGATGATTTCACTCGACTACAAATTCAATGACGACATCACCCTTCTTCATCTCTCCTCCACCTGATTTCCACAACATCCCCCGACCGGACACTCGCATTTGCTCTCCCGAATGTACACCCTTCTTCGATTCCAACTCCAATACACTCCCATCGGGCAATGGTAATTTCAACTTCGCACCCCGCTCGGCTTGTCGTGGTGTTAATTTACATTTCCATTGTAAATCCCCATTCTTTGTATTATGTTGCAAGTAGGAATGTTTCTTCTCTCGTACGACAAAGGTAATGGGTGGATACTCCACTTCATCCGTGGAAGATGATGTTGAAGAACTGCGAGAGGATGGAAATTTAATTTTGGTACCCTCTTTCCAACCTGGTTGTATTTGTACATGATATAGTTTGTCACCAAGTGGTGGTGGATAGGAGACTTTTAATTTCTTGGTGCATCCTTGACATAAGTCCTCAAGGCTGCAATAGACTGGTTTGATGTATTCCTTGTGTTGTTTACGCCGTGGTTGTTGTTGGTGGTGTGGTTGTTGATGGTAATGTTGCTGTTGATGCCATTCACGATCCATTCCAAATGCACTTCCACCACCTGTCTTTGGATGCATAGGTACACCACCTCCCATCATCTGACGCAATAATTCATTCAAGTCGACATGGGCAAAGTCACCTACTCCTCCACCGACACCTCCCATTCCAGGCCCACCAAACATTCCACCACCAAAACCACCCCCTCCTCCGGGATGAAATCCACCATTAGCAAAATGAAATGTCTCGGTGCCACCACCGCCTCCTGGATGATATCTACCACCACTACCACTCATACCACCACCGTCACTAAACAATGGACTAAAATTCGGTTCCAAACTTTTTTCACCATAGGCATCATATAATTTCCGTTTCTTCTCATCGGATAACCATTCATATGCCTTGTTGATTTCTTTAAATTTATGTTCGGCCTGTGATCGTTGCGATGGTGGGACCTTGTCCGGATGGTATTGGAGTGCTGCCTTTCGATAGGCTTTTTTAATGTCTGATTGGGAAGCAGATCGGGGAATGTTGAGTGCGGAATAGAGACTGTTGGGTTTGGTGGCTGAGATTAGTTGGATTAGGAGTACTAGGAGAAGTAGGATTGGTAGTGTTGATGGTGGTAGTGGTTGCATAGAAGTTTTGGTATGCTGCTGCTGTTGCTGCTGCTGCTGCTGCTGCTGCCGTCGTCGTCGTCGCTGTCGACGAATGTTGTTGTGCTCATGAGAGGATGGAACATTACGACTAGTAGTTGTTAGTGCTGACAACGACGGCATGTGGTTTGTCTTGTTCTAACTCTCGCTCACTCGCTCTCTCTCTCCTGCCCACTGCATAAAAATAATCACCGACGCCGGTAATGCAAACGAATTATAGTATCTACTCCGTTGCCACAAGACGGATTACTAATTCTATTTTCTCTTCGCTCTCGGCGGCATTCATTGCGGACGCTCCATGGAAGAGGATGAGTTCGCCGTCGTCGTTGCCAGTGCCAGCAGTCAGAAGTGCCAGTATTACTCTTCCCGCCTTGATTTATCGCCACTTCTTGCTCACATCTCTTCCCGCCATTTTCGAATGAGGCGAAATTTGGCGGGAAGAAGCGATATTTTGGCGGGAACTCGTTTCCTACCGCGGCGATAGCGATAGAGCATATCGTATCTAGATCGTTCGGCATTCCATTCGGCATTCGGCATGGCCATGGCGGCATTGGCATTGGAATCTCTATCCTCTATCTTTACTATGCCCTCTCGCTCCTATCATCAACTGTCAATCATCATCTCACCATTCACTGCTCCACACTCTTTCTCTACCAGGAGTATGAAATTATTGAACCAATGACAATGACGACCACTTGGCAACAATTGCTGCAATGAGAAGAAGCCGCGGGAAGAGAACTGCCGGTGGTGCTGGGTCTACGACGACGACGGCGGCGACGACTTTGACACCAATCTCAATCATGACCCGAATAATATCAACGTCATGGGCTCGAACCACCAACATGAATATGCCAATGATGTTATTGTTGACTGTTCATATGCTATTATTTCTCATGGTACCACCAACAACAACAACAACAACAACAACTTCGGAAGTAGGCAAGGCTACAGCTACGGCGGCAGCAGCGTCATTGCCGTCTTCATCTTCATTGTACCACTCTGCTACCCCAAATCATAACTCGAAATATGACAACTCTGCCATTGGCGTACTACCGCACGGTGAAATACGTGAGAAGAATTTCGGTATTATTCGCAAGAGTAGTAGCACCAGCTTCTACAACAACAACTCCAGCAACAGCAGTAGCAGTAGCAGTAGTAGTAGCAGTAGCAGCAGGACAATCGACAACTCCATCCACATCAACAATGTCGCTTCCAATGCCAACGACGACAACAACATCGCACTCTGTATCAATTGTCATATCCATCAGGATGATCAACATCGTGAGAAATACAATGATCATTATCCTCCAGAAGCATCAGAAGGAGCAGCAGAATGGATGAACAATCGGCGGTGGTTCCTATCTCTCCATGAACTTCGTCATGACACCAATGAGGAAGAAGAGGAGTCTAGCATTCTCCCGCTGGTGGACATGCTTCCGCTCGACAATGACGGTACTAGTGGAGCAGTGAAGGATTGCCAAAAGCATCCTCATCCTCGGTATGTTGCAAGTAGGAGTAGAAGGACTGGTGGTAGGAGTGGTGACACAGAGGAGAATAAGGAGGAGGGTGGTAGTACAGTCATGAAGTGCTTCATGGCCAAGGTACCCGTACCGTATTCCATCCTCGCAGCGGCTCCTCGTGACGGTGGAAATGGAGAAAAAGCAAACGATGATACCGACGGCTACTACAGCAGCCAAAGCGATGGTCAATATCATAACCTTCACTTACAACGTGGGATGATGATGTGGAGGAGAGAGATCATTGTCATGGCATCCCTGTGGAGGGAGGAACAAGTCTCTCCTCCTCTGTCGGATGGCGACGATACCAACACAACCATGAACAATTTCAGTTCGAGTCAACGCATCCTCCTTGTCGATCGACAGCTTGTACGTGTGGTGCTTCCTACTCCTATAATGAGACGTCACATTGGTGCTCGAGGAACTGGTGATTACTGCAGCAGTGGCATCCATGATGATGGTGACGGCAGTGGTACTCGTACGAGGAGTTGTCGTCGAAGGACTATGCAATTCCATCATGATCCAATCTATAATGTGGTGTTGGGGGATACAGTACAGTTATTACATCCGAATCAGCATCCTTCCACGCAAGAGGACAATAAGAATGAGGAGGAAATGCCCAATAAGAATGAGTGGTATCAAATTGCATTTGCATCGTTTGTTGGGTTACTCGGTGGCATGGTTGGTCTATTTGCGATTAGTCACACCTTACCCACCGGTCAGGATGAGGAGGACGAGGAGATGGAAGTTGTGGAGGGTGAATTTCTAACTCCGTCGTCGCCACGAAGCAACATCCTTGCGGAGGACTATGAAATGCCACTATATTCACCTAGGGAACATGGAATGAAAGGTGTACGTTTGTTTCATAGTGAGGATGATTCTTCTTCTTCGGGACAGCATTCGTCTTCGCCGTCGTCGTCGTCGTCGTCATCATCGCCATTGGTGCAAAACGATGGATTCCATGATGCCGCTGACCAGCATTCGGAATACAATGATACCATTGACACTGTGTCATCGTCCACGAGGAGCATTGAAGTTGACGATCAACGTATGAGGATGATGGACAGGAGATCGTTGCCATTCACCAATACAACGACGACTGGATCAATGTCGAGCATGCAAAGCACGAGTTCAGCCCAACGACTGGAAATCGAAGCCGAAACAGATATGATGCCTTTCACGAATGTTGTTAAGTCGACACCAACCGTCGCATTGCCGACTTGGGCTAACAACAGTGCTAACAACTTGTTATCATCGTCCGATGCCAGTGCGGAGGAAAAGTTCGATAGAGAGCTGTCGGATGGTTCACAGGATGAATGTCAACGTTATCGAGAGGTTACTGAAAATGACGTTGCATTCCTTGCGGGCATCGAGTCAACACTCAAGGATATGGATCTTGTGGACGAAGTTCAAAGAAGTGATGATGTAGTTAAGAGTCATAGTGCTCAAGCTGAGATAACCGTCACAACATCAACGGGTGGGAGTGCCACGCTATGCGATCCGATGGATAGAGAAGAGTCCTGCTCCGAGAAACAAGCAGGTAAGAAGATAGACAGCCCACCATCGCCACCCGAGATTGTCAGGATTGTCCTGAAAGAACAAAGTCCTAATTCACCGTGTTTCAATCCAGTTGTGGTGGCACCAATCGCACCCGCTCCGTCAACCAGTGACGACCAACCAAACTCAACCGAGTGTCAAGTGAATCTGTCTCCGAAAGGTGTTGTGTTGGCACCTAGTGTTAGTTCCAGTGCAGCTACAGCGTGGACTCATAATAGGAGCATCGATTCCAAGCCAAGGCGCTCAACAACTCCTTATGAAGGGGTATGTAACAGCGTGTCCAGCAATTGTGACAAGCGACAACGTCGGCAATCGTCAAAGGACGCACGTGCCCCTAGTTTGACGAGTTCAATTCACGATACCAATTGCAGTCAATCCACACCGGACGCTGCTGTTCATCCACACGCGTCAAATCGAGATGAGAAAGAGATCCACCCATATCCTGCAAGTCCTGTTGGGCAGCACGATGATGCCAGCCAAGCGTCGTTTGGAAAAGACAACGACACCCTCCAGTCGCCAATGTCGTCGGAACACGCTAATGGACAAGAACATCTCATTCCATACATACACCTGAACAACAGTTCGTCTCCTACGTCCACTGTTGCCGCAACTGTACATGAATACACTGCCCCACGCAGGAAACTATGCAATGATTTTGGAGTTCGTCCACTTCCTATTCCCAGCGGTGAGGTAGGGCAAAGGAAGCGATTCGGTTTGGCATCCACTCACGTCGGCATTGCATCATCGTCTCTAGGTATACCTGACCTAACGGAACGAATCGATGGCAGTAAATCATCGCCACTTGATAGTCCAACGAAAAATCTACGTTCCAAAAGAAAGATTAGAAAGATCGAAAAAAGACTACTCGCCACGACAAGGAAACCAGTTGCTCATGTACCCTCGTCGACATTGATTTCACTCTCTGAACGGATGGAGGAGCCGCCATCTTGGCAGTTCTCAAGTGAGCAGTCGTATTAGGACGCATGCACATAACAGCATCATCATTATGACTCAGCGCTTGGTTCATTTGACTTTTTCTCGGGAGCAGGTGGAAACAACTTCGACCCATGGCATTATCATCTTCGATATTTTTACATAACGCAACAAAGATTTCAATTCAATTCAGTACAATTGAACGGTGTCAGAAGCTCACGCATTGCTAAAGACGGAATAACCATTTTATTTCACTTCGTAATATGTAAATACATTTTGATTCATTGTTTGTCTCTCATAACGCAATGGGAGTTTTGTTCAAACTATCCTCATTTGGTAATGCCACCCGAAAATGGACTACCACCAACTGCTCCCTCCACTCTACGCTTTCATATATGAATACACCACTCCATCAATCTCCACAGTCTCCTCCTTATTCTTATACTTCATGCACATATCTCGTAAAAACAAGGCAATGCATCGGGATACAATCACCACCATGAGACAGGCTGCACAGAATCCCGTCAAATTCTTCATGAGGGAAATACTCGCTTCGTCATGTCGAGTTAATACGGCATTGGACGGAGCAAAGAGTTCCCACGAAATGCCCGCACATGCGTAGGCTACCACGCCCGGGAAGACGTACGAAGGTGCCCCGGGCTCTTCTCGGAGTAACAATCCCATACAACAACCAAATAGGAGAGGTAAAGTAATCACACCCACCCATAATTCATAGTTTGGTTCTAGATCCAACTGCACGAGCAGGACGCACAGCATGAGAGGAGTGGCTGTGGATATCCATCCAGCATGTACCGCAAATGGAAAACGCAATAACCAATACGCAGGGCGGGGTGGTCGTGCCGTCTTATCCTCGTGAGGAGCCACATCCTTCTCGTTCTCAATGTCTCCTGCAGCAATCAAGGTTTGTATCTTGTCCATTTCCTCGGCCGCAATCGTCCATTGTCTCCGTAATATAGTCATTAAAAACAGAAATAATGCCACAATGGACAAGAACGATGCCATCATCAACTCATACCCAAAGGTAATACTCCATGTCATTTGAGCCACGCATGCCAAGAAGAAAATGAATCCAATGCCCTCTTGTACCAAAATGTGATGTCGATAATTTGGTAATAATTGTGATACGGCAAACAATCCCTCGAATAAGAAAATGATGGGCCAGATGTATTTAACGTAGGTAGCGCTGGGTGTAATGAGTGTTTGATATTTGAGGCTAATTTCAGCAGTGGATAATCCACCAAACCAACCCGAATTAGCACCAAGGTACGAGGTGAGTAGGGAGGTGAGGTATCCGAGTAGATTGAAAAAGTTGATAAGATTGAGGTTTGGACATAATTTCTTCTTCTTCTTCTTTTTTGATGATGATTTGTTTGATGATTTGGATTTGGTGAATGATTTGGAGTCGGAGGGGATTGTGGTGGTGGCGATGATGGGAGGGGTTTCAGTTTTGGATGACGACAACGGTGGCGGCGGCTCAAATTGGTCTTCACGTTCTGTGTCCACTTCGACTTGTGGTTGGAGTGCCACCTCCGGATCCACGAGGGGCAATTCGATTTCTTCAGAGGTTGGCTCCATTATAATGATAGCTTTAATATCCTTTCATTCCTTTGCCTTGTGATGGAGAATGGACTAGTGGTTGATTGAGCTGCACATTGAGTTACTTGAGTCGAGGGGTTTGAATGTGATGCTTTGCTTGCTTATCTTGGCGGGAAGTTGAATTCGATTGTTGCGCTCGGAGGATGGCCGGCGCTACCGTTGAGAATTCAAATCTCCATGTAGGAATTAGTATTTATTCACTCCCTTCCCGCCATTTCCCCCAAACCGCGGACTTGTTCCTCCTTTGCTTCTTCTTGCATCTTGCTTCTTCATTTCCCATTCTTTCCGCTGAAACCTCTCCTTCCTGCTTGCTTGGTGAGTTTCTTGCTCCTTGTTGCTTGGTGAGAGGATGGAAATGGCCCATCCTTATTTCCACCCCAAACTCTCTTTGCTTGCTTACTAGAGAGATGGAAATGGTGGTTCATGATGGCTCGTCTTTTCCACTAAAAACTCTCCTTGTTGGTTGCTCAGTGAGATGAACATGATGGCTGGTCCAACATCATTTCCACCCCAAACTTGCCTTGTTAGGCCTTGGGACTTCTTGATTGGTGAGTGTGAGATGAAAATGACTCTTCCTCATTTCCACTAAAGACTCACCTTGCCTGCTCAGCAGTGGCTGAGCCGGAAACGGCCCATCATTTCCAGTCCATCCCAACAAACTCCTCGCATTGCTTTCTTGGAGGTTTATACTCACCACTCACAACCTGCTGGAGTGCTTGGTGAGATGGAAATGGCCCATAACTTCCACTGAAGACTGAGAAAACCACTCACTTTCTTGCTTATTACTACTGCTTGCTTGGTGAGATGTGAGATGGAAATCATTGCCATCATATCCACCCAAAAACTCACCTGCTCACCTTGATTGCTCTTGCTTGGTGCAGTGGAAAATATGGCCGCCCTGGTTCATTTCCACTGAAACCTCTCATTGCTTGTTGCTTGCTTGGGGTGAGTTCACCACCTTGATTACTTGTTGCTGGATGATGGGTGAGATAGAAATGAACTGGGCCCATAGTACTAGGCCACCAGAAGGTAGCAATGTGAGTTTAGCCTCAGAGAGTTTTGTTCTGCTGGCTGCCGCTCCTCATTTGTCATTGTCCACATGCTCCTCATCACCAATTTGTCAGAGTCCTCAGAGTCCTCTATCACAATGATCCTTCCTGCTTCTCCTTATCTTAAGCATTCTGGGCATCCTCCTCCTCCCCAGCATCATCTTCGATCCTCGACTCTCATTATTGCGCTGCTCCTCCTTCCTCATCCTCATCCTCATCCTCATCCTCA
>JALLBK010001319.1:0-11943 GCA_036940085.1 Discostella pseudostelligera
ACATCATCACTAGGTCCAGCATCGTCCATGTCGTCACCTCCTGGCCAAATGCCGGCTGCCTCGATGGGCCCGACACCTTCCGCTTCAATATCAGTATCGTACTCATTCGGTAGTGAAATTCCTTCCTCCATTATAGCATCGATGGGTCCAGCCTCATCCTTGACACCTCCTCCCACCCCATCGGTCTCTGCCAATAATTCCTCACTAGCTCCCGCCATATCGGGTACTATTTCTCCCTCGTCATTGTCGTCGGTGATATCAGAATCTGTCGACGAAGAATCTTCTCCATACTCCATGCTACTATCCATGAATAGCAAGGAATTAGAACTCGCGCGGTCGTACGGGTCCTCGGTGTCGATATCTGGTGATGGCACAGTCGTGGTCGTGGGCGCAAAGCTTGCAGAAAACAAAGCTGGAATCGCCACCGGCGCGGTGTACATGTACTCAATGGCTAGTCCAACAGCCAACGAGTTAACATTGACTCAGGTAGTGTATGGAAGTGAAAAAGCCGATGACGAGTTTGGCAGTGCACTTGCCTTGTCCAATGATGGTAAGCGTCTTGTAGTTGGAGCACGGTCCGAGAACGGACAAGCGGGTGCTATTCGAATATATGAACAGAATGGTGGTACTTGGGAATTGATGAAAGGAGGCCTCGTTGCTGGAAAGAATCCAGAAGTGCGTGCCGGTTGGGCTGTGAGCATATCTGCCGATGGGAACGGTAAGCAAATAAACGAATGTTGGTGTCAACGTCATTTCCGTTGGGTGTTCGTTTACATTGTCGTCGATCTATTTTCTCTCAACTTTCACTTCCTTTTCCTTTCATCTTAAGTTGTTGCGATGGGATCTCCTCGTGGTAAAGAAGGAGATGGAACCGTCATGACATTTAAGAATGACGGGACTGAATGGAAACAGTTTGGCGACGTAGTAAAGGGATCATCAGGAGGGGAGGAGGCCGGATATTCTTTATCTCTCAGCGATACTGGCTCTACAATGGCCATCGGGTGTCCCAAATCGCGCAAGAGTAAAGGGAAAGTGGAAGTTTACGTAATGAATGATTCTGAAAATTGGGTGTTGTCGGGTCAGCCACTTGTTGGGGACGCGGAGGAGGATATGAATGGAAGCTCCGTGGCGATGTCACAGGATGGCAGCATTGTGGCTATTGGCGGTAGAGGCCATAACGAATTGAATTCTACAACTAGCGAAATCAAAAGCTCAGTTGGCCACTGTCGCATCTATCAATTTTCACCTGAAAAGTGGGATGTGCAGTATTCCATTGTTGGGAAGGATGCTGATGAGAGATTGGGATCATCTGTAGCAGTGTCTCGTGATGGGAATGTCGTGGCCTGTGGAGGTGTGAGCGGAGTGATTGGCGGCGGTGCAAGTGGAGTGGTTCGAGTTTGGAATCGAAAGACTATGAAAGAGAGCACCATTTGGCCACGGGAAGTATTCAGTGGCGAGGCAACTGGATCCAGTTTCGGTCAGTCAGTTGCGCTAACCGGTGATGGAGCGAATTTAGTCGTTGGTGCACCAGATTGGGGCGATACTGGAGGAGGTGGTGGTGGTTTCACGGGTGATATACAGATATTTCGAGGTAGTGCATGATACACGTGCCCACTGAAGTCATTGTCCGTGTCGGCTGAAGGAAAAGTTCGATATGGGCACGGTGCGTGTCGGGGTTGGAGTTGCTCGATGGGCAGCTCGGTCGATGCGGACTTTGCCTTCTCATCCATGAGTTCAATGTAGAGAGATAACGACTGGCTTGGCAAACAATTCCCCGTGGAGAGAGCCGACAATTGAATTATGGCACTCTTTGGATGGAAGAAGTTTGATGCACATGACAACTCGAGTCCGAATCCCAGACACTACGACCTCCGACACATTACTTTGTTGACTCTGTGGGGAATCTTTGGCAGCTGGTAGCTAAGATGCTGCACTGTAATGGCAAGTCAAACATAATACTGCCCATTAAATATCATCTCTCTCTAGAGTAAATCAATAATTGCACTGAATCTATCATCTTTTCACCGCGTTGAGTTGCTTGTTTGAGTCATATCTTAATATGGCGCGCTCGAAAGACATGGCGCGCTCGAAAGATATGGCGCGCTCAAAAGATCTTTTGCAAATCGCAACATTCAACGTATCACCCANATGGCGCGCTCGAAAGATATGGCGCGCTCAAAAGATCTTTTGCAAATCGCAACATTCAACGTATCACCCATTCACATTCACTCAATCTCGAGTTCGACCCCCACCATGGCCATGGCATCCGCCCACACTACTCTGCCTCCTCAAACCCCCTCATTCGATGATCTGCCACGTCATATCGCAACATCATTTATTCTTCCTTATGTCACTAGCAGTGATTGGCTGAGCTTCCGCGTATCATCTCGCAGGTGTTACGAGACAGTGCATGGCAACAGCGCCGCCGAGGATGTCACGCAATTCGTCTGTCCTACTTGTCGGATTCGGGGAGCATTTAGTACGCCTACGACTACTACGCGATGTGATAATGTCGCCACTAACACTATCATCCGTGCATCTTCCAGTGGAGATAATGTGCTGAGTGAAAATTTATGGAAACTGGCCTTGGTTCGAGACTTTATGTTTGAAGACGTTGATGATCATGATGATGAATTATTGATGCATCAATCTTTGCACTCCCCTATCGAGCCTGTCAGTGATGCATTCGTTTCCACACAGAATATATTCACGGCCTCAAATCCATTCGTTTCTTGGATGCATTGGCGAAAACTACATCTTCGATTCAATCTTCCAGGGTGAGTATGAGAAGGTATGAGACACTGACGCCAGGATTTATTATGTACGTGAATTATTCCTCTTCTTGTAAGAACTTTGACAGTTGTATTTTTCACTCCCATCCTCAATAGCGACGAACAAATAATATCTGGTCCATATTTTGTTCGCGCTGGCTCAATGTGGCAGAAGATTGAGCAGTGGTGCAACGACGAAAGTAGATCGAGTACACTTGGAAGGACCATCAAATCGTCACTATTGCCAGGAATAAGGATTAAAGTGTCTCTGGACGACGGTGACAGTAGTGGCTGTCTTGCTTTCCAAGCAGTCAATGCGTTTTATGCCGGCCAGTGCGATGAAAATTCGGCGAACTTCGTGCTCTATTCAGGCTTGTTTGGCGCATATCATGTATACACCACAACCTCAGACACAAGATGGTGCGAGCCTCCTAATGAAATTTCTGGTCGTACTAGGCATCTCGTCCAAATTGCTCGGGCCGACGTGAAAGATATATGTTTAGAGCTTTCATCGGGCCAGGTGTATAGTCGATCAGGGCAGCGTACCCTCGAACGGCCGATCGATTCTGCCGATGGAAAAGATTCAATCCTACGTTGGTTTGAAGAACATGCCAATCGTCTTCATCATGATTATTACACCATTGGAACGCTCCTTCCTGATGAGATTCATTACTACAGTAATATTACGTCCCTTTTGAAATACCCCTCGGTTGCCGACACCACTCGTTGCAGTCGAGCTGTAACACGTGGTATTGAGATTATCGCATCTGCTGTATTTATCGAAGAATTTAAACCACGTGCCATGTTTGTTTATTCTATTCGAATGCGTTTGTTAGCGCCGAATGATGGTGAGGAATACATGACTCCCGAACAGCGTGGCTTCAGAATGTGTCAGCTGGTGTCTCGGCAATGGATGATCTCCAAAAAAGCAACTAATCGTGTTGAGCCAACGGTTCAGGAAGTTCGTGGCGACGGGGTGGTTGGATACTATCCTATATTGGTCGAGGGTGGGTACGTGAGTTATTATAGTGATGATGAGGGGATGGTGTGTTTGGGTGATTTTCCTGGGTGTTTCAAGTATCAAAGTTGCACGGAAGCGGATGAACCCGGTTCTATGGAGGGGTTCCTCCAATTCAGCCCTGGAAACATGATCTCGCCAACTGGGCCAGCTTTCAATGTACGTGTGGCTCCATTTCCTTTGGAATATCCCCAGTTTCTGTACTAGAGTGGGAACCCGTCTACGAGTTCGTTAGCAATAAAGTTGTCGGATGGTAATCATCTCTAGCTAATGTATGAACTTTAATCCTTCTTCGTAACAAAATTCTCCAATTGACCCGATTAGCTCAATATCTACCACTGACTCTTACTAATTTCCATGTCCATTCAAAGACCAGCAACACATCTCAACCCCTTTAAACATTAATCTTCACACTACTGGGGTCCAAGCTGGCACATTCCTCCGCCCTCTTCTTATTCCAAAAGCTCGCAGGCAAGATCTTTGTAGGATCACACCTATGCTTGTACTTGTTCACCACTTCCGTCACCTCATCGAACAACGCGGCATCAAGTGTGATGGGATTAAGGCCCAAGTTGCAGAATTTGCGGTTGGACACATCCAATTCATTCTCAGCAGCCTCCTGTCTGGGATTTGGGAGGAGGTTCACTTCCACATTCGTCTGTTCGGCGACCAACTTGGCAACATCCCGCACGCGGCGAGTTTCGGCAATTTGGTTGAAGATCTCCACGCGCTCTCCCGTCATGGGGGGGTTGTTAATGGCAATTTCAATGCATCGGGCAGTGTCGGTAATATGGATGAATCCACGAGTTTGTCCACCAGTTCCGTAGACGGTAAGAGGAACACCCATAGCTCCTTGCATGAGGAATCGGTTCAACACAGTTCCATAATCACCATCGTAGTCAAAGCGGTTGATGAGACGTTCATCTTTGATAGTTTGGGGAGTGTTGGTTCCCCACACAATGCCCTGATGAAGATCAGTAATACGGAGCTGGTCATTCTTTTGGTAAAATTGGAAAAGAAGGGCATCAAGGCACTTAGTGGCATGGTACACCGATCCGGGGTAGGCGGGATGAAGAATGTTCGCCTCCCGTCCTCCGGGGAGAATGACATCAATGTATCCCTCGGGAATCTCTCCTCCCGACGTTCCATATCCGTACACGCCCATGGTACCAAGGTGGACAATGTGCGCATCGACTTCCGCGTCAATGACGGCACAGCACAAGTTGTTCGATCCCGAGACATTATTGTCCACAGTGTAACGCTTGGTTTTGGATGTTTTCATCGAGTATGGAGCTGCACGTTGTTCGGCAAAGTGGACAATGGAGTCGGGTTTCTCCTCCTTGATGAGCTGCACGAGGAGGTCATATTCCTGGGCAACATTCAGATTAACAAATTTAATTTCCTTCCCTGTCACCTCCTTCCATGCTTTTACACGGACCTGTTCCATAATATAGAATAGAAAGAGAATATGATAATGTTTCATCAGCATTCCAGTGAAAGTAAATGTTCATATAGCAATAGACTTCTCATGGAATTCGGCATCACAAAATGCACAATTGTTGGCATATCCTCTCAAAAATTTCATTCAAGCCGCAGAATTATCTTCAATCTATACTTTTGTGTTTTGAACACAATAAAGTATATCAGACGGTAATTCCAATAAATGCACTAATCATAAACTTTGGGTGAGAACGCCTCCTCTCCTTCCATGGTTTGTGTGTCAATCAACCACTTGCAAATCACAGCGGCGACGAAAGATCCATATCACACAATAGATGTCAAGAAGCGAGAGAGATCAAGAATATCCCTCAATGGAAACACCATGCCCAAAAACGCGACGAAGAGAAAAGACAATGATGAATGACACATCAACAATTATACCAATGGTACTCACATCCGGCGACTGAATGGGCGTCAACGAATCACATCCCATTTCCGTATCAATATTCCTCCTACTCAAATTATCCACAATGACAACATCATGTCCCTGATCACTGAGGTAGAGTGACGTAGGCCAGCCACAGAATCCATCTCCGCCGAGGATGATGATTTTCTTTTTGTCGGCGCCGTTGATGTCGGCGGTGGCATGGAGTACTACGGAGGAAGAGGAAGCTGGAGCACCGCGAGCAATGCCGGAGATGGTGGTGAATGCGGCTGTGGGGGCAGCGGAGGCGGCGATGGTGGCGAAGATGAGGAAGAAGCGCATGATGGCCAAGTCAAGTAGAGTTGAATATCTGATACTGATAATGGATTGGGGGATGCTATTGATCCGATGGAACAATGAGGACAGCATTGGCATGGGCAGGGAATGGACGATGGACGGTGGTGGAAGCCGAGGAAATGGAAGATTTTTGGCGGTGGACATGCACCTACATGCACCATCATTGAAATCGAGGTCATTAAATAAATATATTTGATCATAAAAATTTAAATATCGATGATTGTTTATTCAAATTATATTTGAAAATATAATCGAATATTTCGTATCTTTATTTACAGTATTACTATAAATATGGCGCCAAGGCTGGCTTGTTTCCACGTGTAGTGCAGTGCGTACGAAGGCGAATCTTCGCTCGCTGACGTGATCGCCTCTGACGTCATTCGAAATAGAAGGGCATATCTTTCTTCCCGCCAAAAATAAGTTCATGCCACCACCACAGAAGCGAAAGGTGCACGAGAAAGGACATGCACCAACCATACCATTACCATGAACCATGAACCGCTCCTATGCCTATGATACCACCGACCACCACCGTCAACGGCAGAAGAGGAGATATCGCCACCATCGATCGGCATAGATCGGCATACTAATATTATTCTCATAGAATTGACAATCATATCGATTTGATTTTCAGAGAGATGGGTCTCACCGACGAGCTCGAAGCCCTCCGTCAATCCGGCAGTGTCAAATCCAAATCTGCCGGCCTCTCCGCTGCCGCCGCCACCACATCCTCCACCGCCTTCATCACCCCCGAAGCCGAAGCCGAACGACGTCGCAACAAGGCTCTCCAAGAGAAGCAATCCCGTCTCGAGGCAAAGATAGCCTTGCACAGTAATAATTACGGCGGGGAAGATGATTTGAATAGTATTTTATTAAACAAGAAATTGATTGAAGAGCAACGTAGTAAGAAGAAGGAGGCGGAACGGAATTTACGTGAATGGCGAAGGAAGCATCATGATGGTGTGGGTGGTGTGGAAGGCAAGACAAAAGGGACAGCGGCAATTGCATCAGTGCGGTCCGAGGCAGGCGATGATGATGACGAAGAGGATGATCACGAGGCAAGGATGAATCGCGATGCATTAGAAATGTTGCCCGAACATGTTGTGCGCACTCTCAAGGCCAAGTATGAGACGAACAATGCTGAATTGGCATTGGAGCGGGCATTGCAGGAAGAGGAAATGAAGCATGGACATGGAAAGGGGATGGCGTTGGCCAAGTTGATGGAGATTACGTTGGAGGAAGATGATGACGACGACGAGGAAGAGGGTGGTGGTGGTGGTGGTGATGATGATGAAGAGAATGGTGGTGATGAGGAAGAGGGTGAGACGGAAGATCCGCAGCAGCAGCAACAACAACAACCACCCGCTACGGATGCAGCTGATGAAGAATGGGTCAAGATCGAGCAAAAAGTAAATGTCGAGGCCAAGGGGGGGGTCGAGTTAAAGGAACAATTGGTAGCGGAGGAGGAGGTTGAGGAAGACGATAAAAATGGAGTTATGGGGAACAAGGTCGCAGTTGCAGTAGGAGTAGCAGCCGCAGTAGCGGCCGCTGCTGTCGCAGTTGTAGCAGCAACATCAACAACAACAGCATCCATTACTAACGATGAGCCAGAGCCAGTCGAAGTACAAGTTGAGGAAGTTAGAGAAAAGATTGAGCACCTATCCATTGACGAAGAAGCTGGTGGTGAGGAAAAGGAGGACGCTAGTGTCATCATCAACGTCGATAACGACAGTGGCGCCGATACTACCAACCGTGACATCATTATTGACGAGGACACGAAGGAACATTCTCCATCCAACGAAGACGACAACAATTCTGCATTACCTTCCAAGAATTATGATAGACAAATCGAACAAACGAAACGATTTTACAATCTCCACTCTCAAGAATATATTGAACACACGAGCATCAAGAAAAACATCACTGCTACGACGATGACGACGACAACAACTACGATGGACAGTAAGAATCTATCATCCTCTTCTTCCTCACGTCGAGATGCCTTCATTACACACATTTTGATGCAACAACAGCAAATAACGAACTCTACCAACAACGATCCTACCATCACTAACAGCACAACATCACCATCCTTACTACTACTCGACTTGGGATGTGGATACGGACGTGACACCTACCATTTTACTACCACGCTCGGTCATCGTGTATTAGGTATTGATTACTCCATTGAAATGTTACATCATGCCAGATGTCTAGCGCCATTGGCACATTATCTCAATATGGATATGCGACATCTTAAAAATGCACTTGTTCATGAAAGTTTGGACGGTATATGGGCCAATTCGAGTTTGTTGCATTTGCCCAAGGTGGATATGTTCGATGTGTTACAAGGATTGTATGGTGCGATGAAGGTGGGTGGTGTATTGTTCATGAGTCTCAAGGTGAGAGATGCCGAGAGTACCGTCGATGATGAGGAGGTATTTGATGTTGATGAACGGTATGTGGCGAGGAATAGTTTGCCTCCTCCTGCTAGTGTTGATGCGGATGCTGTCACTGCTGGTGAAAATGTAGAGGTTAGCAACGATGATGATGATACACGACGAAAATTTTATTCTTATTACACATTGGAAGAGGTTCGTGAATTGGTCGTCAAGTCAAGATGGACAATACTTGAAATTAACGAGGAGGATCATCGTGGAGTGAGCGATTATGTTGACCATACGAAGGTGTATGTGTTTGCCACTCGGAGTAACGAATGAATGTTGTAGAGGAAAACGAAGTGGTCGAGTTGGAGAGAAATCAAACAACAAAAATTTAGAGTAAGAAATGATGATGATAACGGCAGTTGGAAGGAACTCTGTTGTATCTATTTGGATTAATCAACACGTTTGATCCCTTTATCTCCTGTCGGTAGAAGATATTGTCCAATAAAGTTTAACTAAAAATCCACGTTGACTGACCAATCGCCCTGCCTGGCCCCTGATAGTCTCTCCCTTCATCGATCACCGGCGTCTCCCAACTTCCGTTTCTTTGCCCCTTCAATTATTGGTTCGTTGGTAACGTCGAACAATGTTGGGATGCATTGGACGGCATTAAACATTAGTGAGAATGTGCGAATGTCCCTGCTTCTGCCGATCCATTCGAGGGCATTCGGTAACACAGTATCTGACATACCCGCGAATACGGACGTGTCAGTATGCTCACCAGATAAATGTTGCTCCAGAATCTTTTGACGGGCAACTTCTGCTTTGTTTGGATTGATATTCATTGACAACAAAAATTCAATGCCTCTCCAAACTTCATCCTGCCAGTCCTCGGTGTATTCAAAGTCATCCAACTCAAGTGAGAAAAGAGTGTGATTCGATGAGCAAATGCTATCAATGCTAGATTTGTCACATAGAGCACGAGAAAGAACTCTCCAATCCTCCTCAGTGAGTTCCTCAAAGTTGATCCAACTGTCCCGTACATCCATGTCCTCTATAGAGACTTCACAATTCAATAGAGAATTGAAGATTGTCATCACTCCTCGCGATGTAATAGGATTACGCTCCAATGACAGTCTTTTAAGAGACGTATTTTCTTCCAAAGCATTCATTATTGTGGCAACCCCTTCATCATCAATACTGCAGTCTGAAAGATCGAGTTCCTTCAATGATGAATCAGGATTTCATTTCAAGAATTCTCGCCAACCGTCATTTGTGATGGATTGATTGTCGTAAAGATCGACATATTGGAGTGACTTGTTGACGGCCAACGCTTCTCCCAGGTAGGTAACACCTTCGTCGTCAAGGTCAACCCCACTAAGCCACAGCTTTTCTATTGTGCACGTAGGATGAAATAAAATGGCAGAGAAAGCACCCCAGCCTTTTGCCGTCGCACTAGAGTTTCGCCTCAGATCGAGCGATTTCATAGACTTACTCCTCATCAAACCAATGCTGAGGATGCCCATACGCTCATCATCAAGCTGATTATTCAGAAGTTGTAGTTTGTGAATCTTAGATTCAGGATTACGAAGCAATTTAGATAACTCCACACACCCCAGAGTTCCAATTTCACTGTCACTAACACAAATCTCCAACAGGTTATTGTATTCAATCAACGACGCAAAAATCCTATCATATTCATCTTCAGCAAGAGCACGGTGTAATTCGATACGTTCTAATCGCTTATTCTTGCAAGTGGACAAAGCCAACGTCAGTGAGTTGAGCATGGATTGTGTCCCCCAATGCAGTTGAATGTTGCGGAGATTGCTGTTGTGCTCAATGAAGGGAGTGAGCATGTGAAAAATATCCCACTCTAGCTCATAAATGTATCTACTCAAGGGTGATGGTGCCAAACCTACCTTCAATGACTCAATGGATCGATTGCATGGAAGATGTTGTAGCAACTTGCTAAGCCAAGTGCCATCCTTTTCGCCGGAGGGTATTCCAATATCTAGATGCCGCAACGATGTGCTATCACCGATGGCCCGACCAGCTCTTTTGATCCAATTCGACTTTGTGAAAATCAATCCATCAATGGCAGGGTCGTTATTCTCTAACAAGCCCAACGTGTAGTTGTTTAACTCTGTTAGGTTCGACATGGACGCTAGGTGGATTTCTGTTCTTTCGTACCACTACAACCCAAGCCCAAGTGCCGAAGATACCTTTGCCGCTTTTGACAAATCAGATGAGTTGGAGGGTGGGGCCACGAGCAAAGGATGTAAAGAGGCAGTGGCGAGCTCAGTCGACGTCGGCAATATTATGTTTGGCGTGTGGATGGTGGTGGCCATTGGCCTTGGCCGTCATGATGTTTGCTGTTGGTTGAGTGTGAGTAACTTCAGTGAGTGAAGGTGGTGAATGAGTGACAAAAAGAGACGATGAGATATGATTTCCCGCCATTTTCAAGTTGAAGTTGGATAGAGATGATGACGACGGTCGGTCTGTATGTACTGTTCCTACGTATGTAGAAGACCGAACAATATGGCGCGCTTGAGTCCTAACTATGCCACGTGGAAGATCAGGTTGCCCCTTCGCCGCCACCACCGGCCTCGATCGACCATGACCATGAGGGCCTGCAATGGCGACGGGCGACGGCACCTCCATAATATCTATCTACCATCCACTTCCTACATCTACATCACATCCATATTCATCGTCATCATAATATAAATATAATGCGCTTCCCCAACAAAGATCTCTACAGACTCTTACGCATCTCGCGCACGGCCACCCAGCAGGAAATCAAACAATCCTATCTCCAAATCGCGCTGACATTGCATCCCGATCGACATGCCCCTGCTTCAGCAGCAGCTGCTGCTGCTTCTGGAACGGATGATAACAACAATGAAATGAAGACAGAAGAATTCAAAAAGGTTAGCGAAGCCTATGGGATATTACGTGATCGGTCACTTCGTAGCCAATATGACCAATGGCTTGATTCTGTCGCTGGTGACAGCAATAAAAGTCGTGCAGCGGCACGAAATCCATTTTACAGAAAGGTGTATTCACCAGCGGCACCACCGGGGATGAAGACATTTGATCGTCAGAGACATTATGGTGAGTGGATAATAGTAAATCTGTCTGTGTGTGTGTGTGTGTGCGTGGCTGGTGGTGGGGGGGGCTGGTGGGAGATGATTCATTTATTTCTCCACATTTGCATCCCATTTTTGTGTATCGCATCCTTCACGAAATATTTATTCAACCACATCTCATACCTCACTTTCTCTATACACTCTCTCTAGACATGCATTATGGAGATGGAATGATGAACGAGGCCATCGAACGAGCACGAAAACGTGCTCAGGCTGCATCCTCTCGCCATCCGGGGTTGTTCTCTTCTTCTCATCATAATCATAATCATGGACACTCCTCTTCGTCCTATCAAAGTCCATTGGGTGCCGGATTTACTTTTGATAGAAATAGACCAAAGCATGAGCAGATTAATCCTTATTCTATTAGGGGGAAACGTATGCGTCAACAGCAAGAACAAAA
>JALLBK010001329.1:0-10553 GCA_036940085.1 Discostella pseudostelligera
GCGGAGGCATGAGGTCATGAGGCATGGTTGACATCAAAGATCGCTGATGTTGAAGTCAAAAGGGAAGGTCTGGATCTTCCCGCCATAATTTCTTCTTTTCCCGCCAAATTTTCGCGACCCTTCCGCCATTATTTCCCGCCCAATTTTCGCCACACACTCTCGCTCTCTCTCGCTCGCATCGCCGTCCACATCCACCTACTCGCCACGCACCATGCACCATGCCATGCCAATTTCTTTCTACTATTACATCTACAACCGCCGATGGTACTACCCACAACTGCAGCAGCAAGCAGCAACTAGTCTCCATCTAAACTCATGCTAAAGAAGATGATGGAATCCAAGGAAACGAAGGAGCTACGAGCAAAGGCGCGATGGTCCATCCTCCGTCATGCATTACTGGCCGGCACAACTACGTCAGCGTCAGCAGCTGTCGATCACAATGGCGAATCCAATAATCACAATGACGATCATGATGGCGCCGCCCATGATGCAGTGCAGCAGCAAAAGCTCTCGATGAATACCTTTCCGGGATTTCGTGTCCTTCAGAGGACCATTCTTTCTCCTCCGTCGACTCCTCCTCCACCTGCTAGTACCGCTGATTCGGATGGAAGTACCTCCTCGTCGTCCTGCATGGTGGCAGTGAATAATGATGTTGGTACTTTCGTCAATGACAATGATTCAAGCTGTTGTTGGGATACTGTGCAATACACATACACCTCCTCCTCCTCCTCCTCCTCCTCCTCATTGTTTCATAAAGATAAAGAGATACGATTTATAACACGAGAAACCAAAAAGGAACGACTACCAATGAAATCAACCACCACCACAATTCGAGATCGGCTCGAGGGATTACTCTCGCATAGAATTCATAATGGGGTAGACAATACGGGGAATGTACGAGTTTGGGATGCAGAAATGACATTGGCAGGATTTTTACTCGATGTGATGATGATGGCTGGGATGTCAAATATTACAGATGAGGAGAATGCTGCACCGGGTGGTGTTCACGATGATACTATTGGATTAATGCAGCTGAAGAATCAGCTTCGCTCCATGATGTTTTGCACACCGGTTATCAAAGATAGTACTAGAACAGCAAGGGCGACAACAAATTCTAATCCTCCCGCAGAAGAGACATCATGCAATATCTTGGAATTGGGTGCAGGTCAAGCTGGTCTTGCAGGATTGGCAATGATGGTGGCATCTTCCAACAAATTGGTTGCCAATAGTGATGATACAGCCTTAACGAAGATGAAGCCATGTCGTGTGATCCTTACTGATGGACATCCAAAGTGTATAGAGAATAATAAAATTTGCGTCGATTTGACAACGAAGATGATGGTGTCGAAACAAGACGAGAATACTTTGAAAGAAACGAATATGACAACGGCGGCGACCACGACACAATCAATAATAAAAGATAGTACTCTTGCAGCCACAGTGGAGTGTCATTTGTTATTGTGGGATTCGAGTCCTAATGGTGCAATGGCATGCCGTCAAATCAACAGTCTGGTTCAAACTGACAATCATCCAGCCCCATTGCAGGTGGATAATCTTTCCCGGGATGAAATTGCGGATGAATCAGTTCTTGAACAAGCAATATTAGCAGATGACGAAGGAATTTATCACATCTGTTTGGCTAGCGATTGTGTTCACTTTCAAGAATTTCATGATGGACTATTGACTACGATCGCTCGAACGCTGGCTGTGAATGGTACCGCATTATTGTGTCAACCGAAACGTGGCTCGTCACTGAATAACTTTATTGCATTGGTAAATGCAGTGAACAATGGTGTTGGAGCCAGTAGTGATGAAGTAGCAACGGTCGGCAACAAACTTCCGCTATTCGAGGTGACGCTGTATGAAGAGTTTCATCCCAAAGTCACTGAGTTGCACAAGGCGCTTGTAGGAGTAGCGGAAAGTGATAATAATGCGGCAGATGCTTGGTTGTCGTCATCGTCGAACTCAATGGAGAAGAAATCTATCCATCGTTGGTCCAAATGTTATGATCCAAACTGGCATCGACCTCTAATGCTGGTCCTCAGAAAACTGAGACGGTATGAGGAAGAGGTTGACGGAGAATTGGCAAGGCGACATGTCAAGAATAGAGTTGCAGTGTAGATTTGTAGAGTAAGTGGTAAAGTCTATTGAGCTCCCTCAACATCAAACATCAGACGATTGATCGTCATCGATCATCGGTACTTCTACAATTCATGATACTTCCACGTGGACTTCCACACGGCATTTGCGGGAGAATGATGACTCGGCTAGACGAAATCTTACACGTGGCATAGATTTGGCGGGAGCATAAGATTCCACCTTCCACGTCACCACCTTCCATCACCGCACCTCACACATCCAACCTCCATTCCATATTCCATACATCATCATTCACCTTCTCACCATGGCCCCCATCCTCCCACTAGCCTTCGTCTTTTTCACTGTCCGCGCACCATCTACCCGAAAAATGCATTGCCTTGCATCTACATCTCGTAATGCCATCGCATCTCTCCCTTCTCTAAACTCGTCGGACGGCACCGCAATGACACTTGATGCGATTGCCGACAGATTGGCTGGAAAGCGCGTCGCACTCTACTTCGCTGCGGGATGGTGCCCCATGTGCACTTCGTTCGAACCGAGCCTATTACAATTTCGCGAGGCAGCGGCATCGTCGGGAAAAGACATTGAACTTATCTATGTACCATCTGATCGATCGGAAGCCGACGCCGTAAAGCGTACCAGTGCATTGGGTTTGATATCCGTCCCGATAGGTGATGAGGCAGATGAAATGAAGAAGCGGTGGAAAATTTGGGCTGGAGTTGAAAGTGTGCAATTGGGTACTGGAAGAAGATCAGGAGTACCGGCCTTGGTGGTACTTGATTCGAAGAATGGTGATGAGCTTGCTTTTCTGCCTACAGAGTCGCAAGGCTCCAAGGCGCTCAATTCATGGCCACTCGACGATGCTGCTGGATTGTGGTAACTAATGCAAATACACAGCCTGATTTTGCATGTAGGTTCATCCTAACGAATTCTAGAATCAATGTATTTATTGTTCAATAGTCTGATTTTGCAACGAATTTAGCTTAACCACTGATCACAGCCAAATAACCACGAGTTTTAAGAAACCGCCTGCAGCAGTGATGCAGAATGGATGTAGCAAGATAAGGAGATGAGTAGAGCATTTGCAATGAAATATGTCGCACAGTTTTCAAGTTTGAAGTGTATCATTCACTTACTGAGCATCATCGTACCCCTCTCGAAATTTAGTGTACAGTTCCTCGTCATCCGAGCTGAATAACATTTGCATCGCTGCTTGTAAGTTCTTGGTGTTCAACCCCAGCTGGCTCTTGTCGCAATGGCGAAATGTGGTTGGCAACAAGGGACGAAGAAAATTTTGTAGGATTGCAACATTATTTGATGGAGTGATGAGTTGTTTCCGTGATTCCAAATCTACACCTTCGCCACACTCCGTTGCACTTCCTGAATCTACGTCGGGCATTTGAGGGCAAATCGATGGGTTGGGGTCAAATAAGCCATTTACGGGCGCCACCACGATTGTATTTTCGTCGATTGTTGGAAATACGTCGGCTATGCCTCCATCCCAGTATATTGTAGGTTCATCGTCGTGCACATCGTGAGTTTCATTTACCGTCGTCGGTACACCAGTTTTACCATGTTTCACCATACCCAAACAAGTCATTTCATTCAATCGCAGTCCAGCTCTGTAACTTGCATCGTTTCTTCTTTTCTTTTCGGTATCATTCTTCGCACCGATAATTTCTTCATTCAATACTCCACCGAAGATTGCAGAAACTCTGTCCTTCAGATTTAATGGCCCCGTTATCCCTGGGATATATGAGCTCAGCATACTACATGCTATGACATCTTCGAGATTCCGATAAGTGTCGACATAGCGATATGCTTCCAAAAACTGTCGTCGTTGTTGCATCGAAAATGGAACTAAAGGAGGTGGCCACAAACCTCTTCGATCGGTGAGACCTATCCTCAATTTCCCGCTTGTAAATCTTCTTGCGAATAAGTCAGGATCAATATCCTGAAACGTAGCTGAATTTTTTGATCGATCCCATTCGCAATATCCACCAAGAGCATTGGCCAACGCATTTCGAAATAGCCCTTCTACCTGATCGATGAGACTAAATCCCGGTGTTAGCACATCAAATGGTGTTGGTATATTAATCACAAATGGAGAGGACTTTCCCTCCTCCTCGCCTATTCGCTTTTGTCGCCTCAACTCCCTCGTACGGCGTGATGCCTCTAGTACCACCTCCATTCCATCAGGATCGGGATTGACCCCAGCTAATGTCGCGGAAGCTATCATTGAACCTGCAGACACTCCCGTCAGCAGCGGATAGGGTTTGTGCACATCGCTGTATTCGTCAGGATGGGGCAGCACACCATGTCGGCGTAGGCAGGCAGCGACACCGACGTGATAACATCCTAGGAACCCGGCACCGCTGAAACCAAATGATAATGATGGGCCTTGTTGCTTGGATTCGGTTTGGGGTGCGTGTGTCGATGTAGGTGTGAATGTCGACGTCGATGTGAGTTTCCGCCGAAGTGACAGTCTCGGAGGTCGCATTTTGTTTGCTTTGTATCTTGATGCATATCGGGAAACAGACGCATAACCTCGCATAATCTATCCTGATTAATAATTATTGCCCGAAGCGTCTACGGAGGAGGGGTGGTGAGTGGTGGCGGTGTCCACCGGCCGCCATGGTCAAAGCGAAACGCGAGATTTTTTTAGGTGTGATGGTGATGATAAGTGCGACGATTGACATATCAGTTGAAATTGTACCAAATCCTCAATGGATTAAATATACATACGAGTTCCCCCAGTAAGTAGAATCGAATTACCGTCCACGTGTCTCGATAGGTTATCTGCAAAATAGATCGTACCTACTCCAACTGTTCGCATGCCTGAATAAATGGAAGCAGGTAAATGATGACCTGGCCCTACTTTCGGAATGATTCAAATCAACCAAAATGAAGTATAAAGATTCCTCTTACATTCAACAGGTTCTGCTCCTTCAAATAAGTCCCTGGGCTCTCATACCTTCATCTTTGTCACTTATGCTCCAGTGGGTCAGATTCAAACCAACACAGACAGCATTGCAGACATGTTTGCAGCAGAAATTACGTATCCCTGTCATGCCCCAATCCGTCTTTCCGTAGCTTGTGTTGTTGCCATGTCAATCTTTCTTTGGTTTGGAGCAGATGGCTGGGTCAGTGAGACGAAACACAGGTCGACGTCCCTCGTCCATGTCCAGTATTCCCTGCAAATCGCACACAATCATTTGGTGCCTCGTATGTTCATACACCCAGTGACTTAAGGCTTGGACAAAATCAGTGAATTGAACTTGGTAAACTTCCCCTGCAGGAAGTCCTCAACCAGCAATGCTCGCTTTTCGGCTTTATCGTCGAAGTACTGATATATGGTGCATCTGAGAAAGTAGATGGGTGGTGGTAATGATACCTCTTCAATTGAAGGTTTTAGCATTGGTGCTTTCCTTGCTGCTTTGTTAAAAAGCTTGGCTAACGTCTCTGCTTTGTGTTGTATACGACAGAAATTGAGATGAAAAAATCCTTTGGATTCTCGTTCGATAAATCTTGACTCCTTGGTGACCATTGCTTTCCCAACCTTGCTCCAGTGTTGTTTACCTTCCATTGTTGTTATTATTACTTATTCTTGGAGTATATGTGCCAGTTGTTCCCCACCCTTTCAGAAAAACCCTCTCATCAAGAACAAGAGGAGGAATGCATTGAACGTACCTTTCTGAATGGATCCTTCTCAATGAAAATGCCTGCACATGCCTTGTTGAAGAAGCTAATCTTGCGCCAATGTTCTGAATCCCCTGGTCTTTGAATTGCAAACTCAGAAATAAACTTATACCTTGTAATCGATTTTGATTCTATCTGATAAGAACAGTGCTTATTGTCCTTCTGCTTCATTACAAAATTCTTTTCCATCTTATTCACCTTCTCTCCAGTAACGGAACAAAGTTAGTTCCAAGATGTGGTCATGGAGGTGGCAATGGAGCTAAGGGTTGAACTGATTGATGCAGGGTTCAAACCAGCATAGTTGAATTGTCCTTGAGCACCGTACAATATTGCAGTATTTACCAACAATTTCAGTTGTTCAAAGTCAGAGGCCACTCCAAGTCCCATGCCCTGAATGGTGAGCTTCAATTCGCAATGTGTGCAATGATGCTCTCTCGACTGACTTCATTTTCTGGTTTACAATCACTTGGTCTACCATCTGAGATGAATATGAGCATAAATCATGGAATATCTTCCTCATCCAGATCAGCATAGAGTGCCAATTCACGAGAGATGATTTGCTCCGCGAATTCAAGTGATTTGACATAATTTCCATGTGATCTTGGTCTGGCCTTCATCAATCGATGCACCATATTATTGAACAGAATCCAATCCATTGGTTGTTTGTCCATCACCACTAAAGATCCTTAATCATTCATTTCTAGAATGGATACAGTATCGCCAACAAAGTGATGTAATCCAGCGCTAATGTTCCATACGATGCTTCAGATTGAGAACAGAAGCACTCCACATCAACAATCTTCATGGATGCACTTTGATCAATAATAATAATCAAATGGCTGGTACATTGATGCGGATCATCTTTCAATACTCGCACAGCCTCTGCATGATTGTCTAGCATAGCCTGTGTTAAATTTGCAGGTTCGATTTGTATGGCCTTCTTGTACGATGTGATTTCTTTGGTACAAAATTGATCGGTGATGACAACTGTGTTCTCATATTCAAACATCCAACGTTGCTCGCCATTTACAATCTTGGCCGTCATGCTCGACCGTGCAATGTCAGAAGTGTCAATTCCTCAGTCAATTGTGTAGATGATTTTTTGACGCCACCATCTTCGTTGAGTTTGGTGCCGGGTGGAGACCCATATCCATTGTATGGATCGTATCGATGCTCTCATTTTCTTTCGGCAAATGTTACTTTCTTCTTCACTCAGGGCTTGGTCAATGGATTTTTTCTGAGGGGAAAGGGATTGGCTAAGTGAGAATATTGAGCAATAAGATGTGCTGTGGTTAGGACCTCATTCGTAGGTGCTTGCATTATCATCTTGGCAAGCGGTAGGCATCTAGGGAAAGCTTTGAATTGAATGAGATGAGAGTGGAGGGCGCGAGATAATTGAGTTCGTTGGAGGTCTGTCGATGATGAATGATGTGCCACCTATGTTCATGGTGTCGGTATCTAGTTCATGGTTCATGTTCGAGTTCATGCGGGTGGTGGAAGTGGAAGTGGAAGTGGATCTTCTTTCCCGCCATTTCTCACCAAGTTAAGTATCTTATGAAGCCAAATATTATCACTAAGTATCTTTATCAATTTGAATAATTTATTCCATAGTATCTTTCCTCCCGCAAAAACAAGATGCACCTTCATGATGATATCCTTTTAGTTTTAGTGAGTTCATACTCATACCACCTTATAGGCTGGGGGAAAATTATTTCTTCTAATTTCGGCCTTTTTATTGAGTGAAAATTAGACAAATTAGAAACTTTCTCGTAAAAATTAGATAATTTGGTGTTAATGCTACTATCTCCATCAATAATGGTCCGATTCTAAAAGTTGTTGATCCTAAGTGATGAAAAATTCAATTTTCTCTCCAAAATACCTAAAATCGTGGTAATCCGACAAGTATTTAATGAGTTCTTGCATTTTTAGTTGGAAGTCACACGTCGTTTTGGCGGGATGCGGCTTCCTTATGGCGGGAAATGTCGGCCTATTTGGCGGGAAGCAGTGGCCCATTTGGCGGGAAGACACGCAAATGGCGGGAACTGACTTCCCGCCAAATTCTTAGTACTGTTCCAGTCCACCTTCACCTTCACCATAAGTTGCAGATGATCTCTCGATGATGAAGCCGACACGTAGCTTTGACCGATGATTACGATGATTATTACGATTCCGACTCATCAAGACATGTTATTACTCCGTCATCGTATGGGCAGGCCGTCGGCACTTCTTCTCGTCGAGGCGGTGATTTCTTTGCTCGCGACATCATCTGCCTTTGTGGCCATCCTACCTCCCGCCTCCGCCTCTACTGCTGCTGGTGGCGGCAGAGCTGACTTGTATACCATGCTGGATGATAGTACCGAATCGATCAGTCTATCCTGCAGCAGCAACTCCACCCACTGTGGATGGATTGAATATGGACAAAATTCAGTCTCCATTACGACGATGGATGAGGCTCGTCTCGAGTTATTCAATTATTTATCGGACAATCTCATGCCATACGATGTACCGATAGCTCAAACATTGGGCTACATGCCCGACAACCACAATTTACATCAAATACATGTGAATGAAGACGGTGACAAACTGTCAATTTCCCGAATATTGAGTGAAGATCAGCATACTACTACTACTACCATCCGCGCAGTTGACGGACTCTCTGATGGCATCGTCAATCAAACAATATTCTACTCTCTCCAGGCCAAGGAAATATATCCATGGACAGATTTCATACCCAAATCAATCTATATGGAATATGTCGTACCATATGCCGTTGTGAATGAACCCCGAACAGATCATCGTCCACTTTTATTTCATGCATTGCGAGACATTTTGAAAGCTTACGAACGAAGACCAAGCGTCGAATACCATACAATTATCGCCCCTGAGAGGTCGAGTAGTATTGTCGGGATGAAAAATATTGAACAAACTCCATCACAGATACGGGAGCAGATGAAAGCAGCCGTGAAATTAATCAACACACGCCTTTGGTCAATCTTCGGTCGTCGTAGTAGCTCGGACAATAATTACCCCATTACCTTCAAAGCAGGATTGACGCCTCGAATATATGATCCACTTTCTGTCATTGCTTATGGTTATTCCAGCTGCACTGGTCTTGCAATACTGTTCATTGCTGCATTGCGTTCGGTGGGCATCCCGTCACGGTTGGCGGGTACACCAGCATGGAACAATGATCCGGAACATGGGAATCATAGTTGGTTGGAGGTCTACATTCCCGGCGACAAAGTAGATGGTGGAGGTGGGGAATGGATCTTTCTCGAGTCATCACCTGGTATTGCCGAGGGTAGGGAAGATACAAGTACCGCAGATGATTTGGATAGGAATGCATGCGATCGGTGGTTTTGCAATGCAGAGCATTTCGATGGAAAGACACAAGTCTTTGTTACTAGATATACCAAGCAGCGGGAGGTTGACACTATGGGAAGTCATTTCAGAATGGCTTGGTCGGATGTGGATGGAGATACGGGAGTTCCGGGAGAGGATCGATCAGATTATTATACGAGGATCTGTGGTCAATGCCTGCATTAAAGTGTCGATCATGTACAACATACGAGATGTAACTTTTGTAATTATGAATTGAATTATTATGAATTCTTGAACCCGATATTTATCCTCCTAGAATTGCTTTTTCGAATAGTGACTGAAGTGAATGTTCCGCCGGATCAATTGAACGAGGTGGAAGGGTATTTTACATCAACTAAATCGCATGGATCATGGCACACTATCTCCTTCTCAAAATGCCTCTCCGTCTTCCAGACCAGAAACACTTGTCACTGCAAATTCCAGTTCTTCACTGTCATTGTTTTGCACGTCGTCCCCCACACTACTTTCCCCCAAACCTAATAACTTCCTCGCTTCGCCCATCCATTCACATTCCTTCAAATTAACGTTATCTCCCTCTTCCTCATTTAACAATGCTACGAATTCTTTGACCTCATCCAATGCCTTATCTCTACTCGCAACGCTGACGGGGATCATCATTTGACTTTCCCCCAACACTTCTTGGAACTTTTTGATGTCATACGGATCTTTATTGGCATCTTTCATCTCTTTGAGTTGGAGTTCGTTCTCGCTTGCCTCCTTTTCGTAGTACGCAGCTTCTTTGACAAGTCTATTGTTCGATTCAAAGAGAGATTCGTTAGAGCAATTGATGAGATGGATCAACGGCAAAAGCGGCGCTGAGATAAAAAAGCATGTGATGCCAGACGGTCGAAGGCAGGGCTGAGCCGCAGTCGTCAAAATCGGAATTGTCGACGGCAGGGCTGAGCCTCACTGTCAAATTGAAAATGAAAATGAAAATCTCACCGCTTGCATGCATTGACTTTGATCATGAGCTGCTTCTTAGCGTCGGGCTTATTTGCTTCTTTTGGCATGGTATTAGTACTTTGGGTTGACGGAAGAATAGGGAAATACTCCTCTATCTTCGTTTTACCCGTACCCGTGCGTCTTTCCATCGCGTCGGGTAATTTACCCGTGCGTCTTTCCATCGCGTGGGGTAATTTACCCGTGCGTCTTTCCGTCGCGTGGGGTAATTTACCCGTGCGTCTTTCCGTCGCGTCCTCGTTGGCACAGCACTTCGCCAGTCTCATTTCTTTCTCTAATCGTTTCGCGGGACGACCTTGCCATTTCCTTAGTGCGGACGCTTGAGGACTTTCATTAGGATCTAGAACATTACATGGATGATTTCATGGTGGTGAAGAGTATGATGAGTCTCATGTCGGCGTCTGTTATCTTTT
>JALLBK010001340.1:0-10753 GCA_036940085.1 Discostella pseudostelligera
GCTCTGATTTGCTGCAATGCACTGCAAAGTAGGGTAGTACATCTAAAGTAACCAATGAACGTGGCAGAGAAAGAAGGAGGCTCAGTGTCGGGCTAGACACCTGCCACGTGGAAGTCATTCGAGTCGAGTCCAACTTTTAAGTCTCCCGCCAAAAATACTCTTATCTGCCACATGCAAAACCAACGCCATCGCCTGCCATTGCCATCGCCGATGACGATGACGATGACCGACGATGGCATGTCGCTGCCCTCGTAGCATGCACCCACCAAACCACCACCCTTCTCATCCATAGACCGTTCTCATAAACCTCTTCCAACTCGCAACGCCCTTCGCGTCGATCACAATATTATCATCATCCATCACCTCATACTTCCCAGCGCCAGCGTCGGTTTCGTTGCCTCTCGTCTCTGTCTTTCATCGTCCAGTCAATAGCCATGGCTCCTAGACTGAATCTAGCACGGGCTGTTGAACTGCTGCTCGTTCTTTGTACGCTTCCCAATAGTCATTGTTCCTCCTCCTCTTCTTCTGCCGTCGTCAACAATGATAATGTCCAAGGAGCAACTACCTCCACCGTCGCCGTCGTCGAGGAATGGAAACGGATCGAAGAAGAAGAGTTCGAAATAGGCTACGTCCAATCACTACGCGTGAACACTCCCGCCGTCGCTACTGTCAAGTCCACCTACCAAACCATTGAAATTTACAACAGTTCTCATTTTGGCAAGGTATTCGTACTCGACAATTGTCTGCAGCTTACCGAACGAGATGCTCCCCATTACAATGAAATGTTGGCGCATGTTCCTGTCATGGAGTACTTGGTCCAGCACGGGGATGGTGCTTCCGATGCGCTACGGGTGCTGGTTCTCGGAGGTGGTGATGGATATGTCGTTTCGGAATTACTGAAACATCCCCAAATTCAACATATTGATCACGTGGAGCTTGACGAGGAAGTAATTAATGTCTCGAAGCAATACTTGCCATGGTCGGATGCATGGAAGGATGGTCGAGTGAATTTAGTCATTGGTGATGGAGCTGCATTTGTGAAAGAGCAGGTGGAGAAAGGACAGAGTTATCATGTCATTGTCCAAGATGCAAGTGATCCATTTTGGCTCGAAAATGATGGAAGTGTTACTATTGCACCGAGTTCGGTGTTGTATGAGCCTGCACATTTTGAGAGATTGTACAAGTTACTGCATCAGGGGGAAGGAGGAGGAGCCGATGGCGGCGGCGGCGGCGGTGGTGTCTTGATGATACAAGCGGAAACATACAATATACCGAGCAATTTGGAGTCGATACGAAAGTGGAGGGCACAATTGCAAGATCTTGGTTTTGAGAAAGTGCGATATGGTAGTATTAGTATCAGCACCTACCCCATGGGTCAGATTGGATTCTTCTCTGCTCATGCGTTCGATGGTGCTAGCAATGGAGAGCAGGTTTGCAGATCTAACGCTGCATGTGACGAAGAAACGACAGCGAATGATAATGTACAAGATGGTATGGATACGAAATCGTGGAGTACAGTTCTTGCGCAGTTCAATAAGATGCGCGGAAAGACGTTGTACTATCATCCTCGTATTCATCGAAGGTAAGCATTGCATTTTTGCATTGGTTGATCGTTTTTCATTTCCATTCCTTATGCATACACCACACGGTTTGCTCACACCGCCACCAACAACAACAACAACAACAACAACAGTTCATTTGACTTACCTCTATGGGTAGAGGAAGAAATCTATGGAAGTGGTGCAGTGGGAGAATGACAGTGTTGACTTTTGCTACAATACATTCAACATGTTTGTGGTGACAACACGAGAGAAGTTGATATGCTATCAACACACCTAACCGATAAAGCAACATATTAAGGTTGGTTCAAATGAGAATGCGTACTATCTCTTTATGATTGACTGGTGGGCTGAGGTTCAGGCTCATTCTAGAGAGAGAGGAAGCTGCAGAGGAGCGAGAGAGGCAGCAGGTTGAGAGCGACATCTCACACCGACAACCGCAGATCCATCACTACGAATACTATCGCTGCTCCATTCATCATCCTGACGACCGCGAAGTGAGTCCTTCCATCGAGATATGGTAATATCGTTCCCGCCAGATCAATACCACGTGGAAGTAAAATAGAGTCGAGTCGTCAAGATCCTCGAGGTGCTTTCCCGCCAAATTCTCATTGAAGTTCACCTTGGCGATTGTTTGAACGATGCTGATGTAGAAAATATCGCCAATTATGACTTCTTGGGGTGAAAGAAAGCGAGCGAGAATGCGAGTGCCTGCAAGCAAGCTCCTCGCAACAACAACAAACAACAGCCGCCGACGCCGTTGACCATGGCGAAGATCGGCCCCCCTACGATACCTACGACCTACGATACTACCATACATTATTTGTTTGAAACCCAATCACCATGAAACCACAGCCGTTCCATCGCCAGCCAGAAACACCTCCACCATCGCCACCATTCGAATTAGTCATGCCGTTAAGCACTAGCAAGATCAGCAACCACGATGGAACGACAATTCTGGACGGAGCTGCATCTTCTTCTTCCGATGCAGCCGCGGCGGCGGCAGAAACGTCTTCCCCCCACCGACTTGCCCCGTCAACCTACGAAGAAGATTGTTTATTAACTCCCCTTAGTCATAACAGGGGGGGAGTAGGGGCACCATCGTCATCGTCCATGGATGAATTGCATTATTCCAATGGGGGCTTCGCGGTAGATCAGACTGCTGCTACAAATAATGCAGATGCAGTCATTCCACCCCTGATGATTCTGGAGGCTGTTGATGACAGCAGCGGCGAGAAACGAACTAACAATGACAGTGAAGAAATACTAGAACTATTGGTAGTTGATGCCAACAATTCGGACGAAGATCAAGTATTGAAAACGTTCACTCGCAAATTATCCGCATTGTCCGGCTGCACACCCACCAGCGGTACTAGTGCCGATGGTGCTGACGATTCTTGTTACAACGACCATAATTCTCATCCTCCCAATCCGTCGACTGCCTCCTTGCTCACTTCTCCAACATCAATGATTATGAATAATGACGACATTCTCAATGATGATTATGACACACCGCGATTCTCATCGTCGCTTTCGCAAAGACTGCATGGGCAGCAGCAGCAACAACAACAACATCCCGAGATGATGATATTAACCATGAAAGATATGGAAATCAGCGCAGTGGGAAGTTCAGGTGATCATAGCAGTAGTGAAATTGGTGGTTCCAATAGTGTACTATCGGGAGTAACATCCCGAGCAGTCATTGTGGGAGATGATGAGGTTACAGAAACGTCGTTTACTACCATGACCACAGTGGGGGGTGGCGATTCAGTAATGATGGCTGAGTTTGTTGGGCCGTATCCTACTTCGCCTCCTCCGGTGATGGCAGAGCAACCATTGTATCCATATCAGCTGCAGCTGCAGCAACAACAACATTTGCAGCAGCGAACCTTGCCATCATTGTTATTGTCTTCCCGACGTGGAGGGGGTGGGGGTGGTGGAAGTGGAGTTCGTTCTCCTCGACCAACTCGACGAATGCGTGCCGTTGACTGGTGTCCCAATGCCATTGTTGGTGGTGGAGGAGGAGGAGGAGGGGGAGGAGGGGGTGCACCCAACAGCCTTCTCTCGTCAGACAAGACTTCCGCCTCCACCCGTGCGGTTCGATTGGGAGATGATGCCACCGTTACCACATTTGCTACCATGACGACCATGGGTGATGCCGGAAGTACCTCCCTACTTTTGGAGGGGGAGATGGAAGATGGGACTACGGCTAGTAGCGATGATGGAATGTTGCAAGAGGAGGAAGAGGAAGAAGAAGAGATGATGGAGGAGAAGGAAGAGAATCAATCCATGATGTTGGAGGATGTCAAGGAGGAAAATATTGTGGGTGCCTTCGTGGTGGATAAGATTCCTAGATCATCATACAAGAAGAAACTTAGGGCTCAACAACAACAATTCAGTAGTGGGAAGATGAACTCTGCCAGATTATCCTTGTCGGGAACGACGACCCGGGCGGTACGGGGTTCGATGATGGATGATCAATATTCGGTGGTGACATTTGCATCAATGACCACTTCAGGTGTAGGTGGTGGGGATGCGTCGATGATGGATGACAATGAGCAAGATGTTGTGGATAAAGTGCCCTCAATATTGGCAACAGCGGAGACGCAATCTATCGTCACGAATGATACTGTACTTATGGGTGACAATCAGTCATTGGCAACTTGGGCGACCACCAACACAATGGGAGGACAATTGACGGGAAATGTGATTGACCATGTCCCCTCCTCGATGGGAGCAGGGGTTGCTTCGTCGTTGTCATCATCCAATGCTACCATCGGGACAAGCAATGCGGTCAAGGACGACGTCTCATCTGTCATGACTTTTACCACCTCCGCCGTCGCGGACGACATTTCTGAAATTAACGAGATGGTTGACAAAATCCCCACATTTGCTGGAGGGCGAGGCAGTGGACGATCGATAGCTTCCGGAATAACTAGTCAGGCGGTGTTGGAACGGAAGATGATATTTGCTGGGGGAGATGATCGATCGGTAACATCCTTCGCGACAATGACGACCATGGGTGATTTGGGCAGTATCGTCGAGACTGCGGAAGACCTCGAAGACGATGATGTTGAAATCAGTAGTAGCTTCCTACAGCATCGACCACGGTTATTTTTGAATCATGATATTGTTGATCGTCGCACTGCCATCGTTGACGTCATTCCCGAGGCTGCATCATCAGTTGCATCTGACACCACCAACCATTCAATAAGTGCCTCTGTGACTACATTTGGTACCATGACCACCGCTGGGGGAAAGGCAGAACGAAATATAATCAATAACGAAGGTGATGGTGCCAATGTGGTAGATCATGTGCCGAACTATCCCATGGGTGGGGAATCCTCGATCATTTCTGGAACGACCAACCACGCCATAAGATCAAACGACGATCAATCCGTTGCCACCTGGCTTACCACAACTACATCGGGCAATGCGGCACTGTTGGTGGGCAATACGAATAATCATATTGTGGATGAAATTCCATCATTCAATCAGGAGGGTCGTGCCAAAGCAGAGGAGGATTACGATCCATCCGACGATGGAGGAACCAACCGCGCAGTGAGAGACCCAGAAGATCAAAGTGTGGTCACGTGGAACACAATGGCGACAAGTAATATCGGAGGAAGTGTCGGCGTCGATCTTCCTGGTCCGTATGCCGTTGATCGATTGCCATCCTTTTCGAGCAAATGGTCAGCGGTGGCAAACTCATCAATGTCCGGAACAACAAACCACGCCGTCAGGGTAGGGGGAGATGATCAGTCAGTTGTAACCTTTGCAACCGTAACAACAGCTGGCATGGATCGAGGAAATGGGGGATCAGCCAATAATATGGTCGATAAGGTGCCCTCGTTTGCAGCGCAGCGGATGGATGCCACTTCGATAATTACCAATGAAACTGTACAGATGGGAGATAATCAGTCGCTGATGACGTGGGACACGACAAACACAATGGGAGGACAATTGACCGGCAATGTGGTAGATCACGTCCCAATAGCTGATACAACAGCATCTGACGATGTCGAAATCGATGAGGAAGATGTGACCTTGGGCACCACCAACGCAGTGAGGGAGGATCCTTCCGTGACTACGTTTACGACGTCGGCCAACTCTGGTGGCGGGGTTAGTTGCATCAATGAAGTGGTGGATAGGATACCAACCTTCGCCGGGGGTGCGGGACAGTCAGTAACTTCAGGTATTACATGCCAGGCCGTTCGAATGGGTGACGATCGGTCCCTTGCGTCATTTGCAACGATGACAACAACGGGCTACGATCAAGGCAGCAGTTACGAATCGGATGTTCTCGAATCTTCGAGCTCGTCAAACGGCAATGGCCGACGCAGATTTCCAAACAATGACCAAATTGTCGATCAAATTCCCTCCTCAGCTGTCTCCGTATTGTCTGAAAGGACAGACTATGCGGTACGATTGGGTGATGACTTGACCGAGGCCACATTTGCCACGATGACAACTGGGGCAGGGGAAGTAGGTTCGTCGACCGACAACTACCCAAGTAATGACCAAATTGTCGATAAAATACCCTCGTCGGCCACCTCAGTTGTGTCTAGAAGGACGTCCGATGCCGTTCGGTTGGGCGATGATTTGACGGATGCTACATTTGCAACAATGCCTTCAGCGGCGGAGGATGAGGGTCCAACAATCGCTCCTCCCGGTGTCGAGGAGAATAATGATGTCTTATCACGGAGCTCATCGTCGGGGCGCGCAACCGCACTGCCGACCGCAGGGATTCTTCGGGAAGGCCGTCACGGGCGACCGTCGTCTGCATTAAGATCTGCTTTCGAGTCTGTGGCTGCGGAACCGAACGAGCTTCCAATCGATGTCGGGGAATCCGTATCCAACACTCACATTCTTCGTGCGATAGCTGATCTGAGATTTCACGTCGACTATCGAATTGGGGACCTTCGAGAAGTGAATAGACGAGACTCTGATCGAGGTGAGTATTATTCGGTGTATATCATTGTAATTGACACTGGTATGTGCTTGTGTCGCACCTCTTCCTGTTCCCTCACCGTAATTCTTCCCAGTTTTACAAATCGTTCAGCAAGAGCAAGCAAAGCGGACAGCCCTCGAAGCAAAGCTTCACTCGCAACTACTATTACAAAGCGAGTCAATGGTGAGTGACGAAACAGCCCAAGTCACCTTGAAACGTACTTCAATTGTTTTTCACATTGTATTTTTTGGCCATCAGGTTGCAATGGAATTGAAACTACTCCGTCTCGAGGCGAAGGTTGCCGGGAAAGACCCTCGTCGTCAACAACGACGGCATCAAGGCATTGGCAGTACTGAGGCAGTTACCGACCGACCACCCCCCATCGCCACGGCTTCATCTACCCCCAACCACAGCGATGAGGAAGTCGATTCCTTTGAAGAATTAGAATTGACACCTCGGGGTACGAACCGCAACGGCAACGGCTTGGGATCGGGGGTGTTTTCCAACAGTGGAATTTCGCAACGAGGTGGAGGGCCAGCAAATATTGCCGTGGTTACAAGGTCAGGTGCAAGCGTCGCAAGTGCTGTGACGGCGACTAGTTTCCAAGAGGGAGATTTTTCACATGCAGTTAATGACAGTGAAAGAAGTGATGATGGAGACATTGAAGATGAAGGGGACAACAATGATGATGGCTCTGCATCCAGTGAGTATCTCCGATAAGCCATCGTTAAATTTAGTCTGAGCTTCGTTTCTCATGGAGCTCTTGTAATTTGCACTGAAACGCAGCTCCTACCCAAAGCTCCAGAAACCGCATCTCAAACTTGGAGTCAATTCTGCTCAACCCCTCCCAAGAAGCTGGGAGCAATGATCAAGGACTTTCCACGCAAGCTGTTCGAGGTGACACTGACGGTATGTCTAGTTTGCCAACCAGCGTAACAAGCACTACAATGGCATCGACTGTCGTCACATCGACCACACGTGGCAACGAAAGCATTGGGATAACTCACATTTCTTCTCAGTTATCCGACGATGTTCTACCTAATGATGAAGTTGCCGAAGAGTCGGGTGGAGTACTTCGTTCACAAAGTGAGGAGTCCACCGAGAGTGCAAGTCGATCCGAGCTTGCCCGTCCACGGAGCAGATCCCAAAGCCCATTAACGGTTCAAAGTGCAAATACTGGCTCACAAAGTCTTGCTAGTGCAAGTTTAGGACCATCCATTTTGTCCACGGCGGCAGTGGCATCGTCTCGATCGTTCGGAACCCGCCGTGCTAATGCCGCGGCCGCAGTCGCGAATGCCGAGGGAATTCGCTCCATGGCCAATAGAGTGGTGTCCTTCACAACGAACGATTTGGCCGCTGGGACACTATCGTCGGCCCCTCCCATGCAGGAACATGACGGTGGTGGTTGCGATTCCATAACCATGCCTGACGAGCTGGACAACTTTAGTGATGTTGCCGATGCCTTCTCGAACAGCTCTCGAGCGTGGAGGGAGGAGTATGAAGCGAGGCTTGATGCAATTCAGAAGCGATTAGGGAATTAGGATAGTCTAGCAGATGGGTTTACTTTGTTAAGTTTGTAATAACATTGATGTGCTAATTCTCCAAACACTGGAGGAGGGAGAGCCAACAAATCACCTCTGTAATGAATAAACAACGACACACCCACAAATATGATATAATTTTTGGCCACCGGACCCAAAACCCAAAGCATGGACTGCGGTCCAAAGGTGTTTTCATACCATCGTTTCCAAAAGGGTACTGCTGCCACCGCAGGTTTCTCTCCTCCTCCCTTGGTCTTGTTCAAGAAGCCAGATTTGACCGCTGGACTTGATTTGCTACCAGTATCGCCACCAGTCGTCGTCGAGAGACCATCGGCCGAACCCCTGGCACGGCTGGCAATGCCAGCAGATTTTCGCAGTGATTCAATCGCCGCCACTTTGCGTTTGCTAACCTCGTTAAGCTTCTCATACAGGGCATCACGTCGATCCTCGGGAGAGGGGGTGTACTCCAATTGGATCACAACGGTGTACAGTGGAATCTGAATATGATTTGTAGTTGTCTTTGTCTCCTCTTCTTCCACCACCACTGTCTCCTCCTTCTTTTCTACAATAGCAGTGCTATTTTCGTTCACTTCACCAATGTATGCTTCTTCTCCTTCTTCGGCAGTCTCCTCTCCCATCACCTCCGGAACAAGTTCAGTAACTGCATCTTCCCATGATTCCGATTCATTACTCTTCTCATTCATCGTCACAGCAACATCAACATCATCTATTCCCCCCTCGGCAACAATGGCAATCTCTAACAAAGATGACTTCTTCTCCCCCCCTTTTTTCCATAACTCCATATCTTGACAGAGTGGTAATAAGTCATGAGATGCCGAGACTCCCAATTTCTTCAGTAATCCATCACCACCATTGCCATTATTGACATCCCCATTTTCGACATAGGTTTCCACCGTAAGTAGTGCATTGGAAATCTCCACGGATTCAAATTTCGCCAATCCCTCCTCGGCAGTGGGGTTCAGTGGGTCGTAAAGCTGGGTGATAGTGCGTACTTCAATAGGTGACGACAAATGGATTTTGAATGTGGTGGGTAGTACTACTACTTTCTCGTTAGCGCCATTATTTTCGGTGCCATCATTATCGGTGGCGGTGGCGGTGGCGGAGGTGGAGGAAGCAACATTCACCTTGTGAACAGACACCTCCAATGTATTCCTAGTAGAATCGGCACTGGTTGTACCCATAGTTAACGATTTGAGTGCATTTTTTATGGATTTGATTTCGTCTTCGCATTCGACTACCGCACGACGAGATTGTTCCATGGCCTCGCGTGCCGCTGAGCTTTCACTTTCCGGCATTTGGCGCTCTTAGGATTGGATAGGGCGGCAACAACAACTTCTCGTGATCTTTGTACTAATTGAGCGGAGTAGGATCGTAGTAGGGTATCGTAGGGTCGGCGGGAAATGGAAATGAACGTCGCGGTGGCCTGCGGCTGCGGTGGCGGTGGCAGCCTGTGGCAGCACGAGCTATCGTACTTGGAGTATCTTCTTTTATCCAGCTGCGTGGGTGGAGGTGGGTGGTGGATGGACGGGGGAACAGACAGACGGATGTCGTATCTTTTCCCGCCATTTTCGCCTCAATTATCAGTCGAACCGACGTGCAGATGGCGGCGTCGGCGTCGGCGTTCCGCGTCATTGCTGCTGCTGCCACCATTACATTCCTGGCACCATGGCGGACTCCACCGACGCCGGCAGCAACAAGCGGCAGAGACTTACCTCCTACCACCGCATCATGAATATAAAGTGTCTTCCCGATGATACGCTAGCATCAGTGGCGAAATTCTTGCCGAAGCCATCGCGGGCCTTGTTCGCTGTGGGAATGACATCACCCTCCCTCACGCGCAAAAAGCCATGGAAGTTGCCTAAATCGGTGACGACAAATCAAGCCATTTTATCTTTAAACTCCTCAACGATCGGCCATGGCATTGAGGACGAGCAGCGGGGTGATGATGATGATGGGGAATACTGGACGACACTCGATTTTGTAGATATTGACGAAACATTGGCGAACAAACTGACGGACGATGATATTGGAGGTGCCTTGATCTGTATTGATGCGGTCAACAGGCTCAAGTCCTTGAAACTAACTGGTTGTGTCAACATCAAAGGCACTGGGCTCAAACCGCTGAAGGGATCGAAGGTGTTGGAGTAGATTGACATGAGTTTTCTTAAAAGGAACGATAAAGCAGATGAGAAATATAGGTCGAAGCCACTGCCACGCCTCTCGGTTCAGTGTGTCGAGGCTGTGCTAAATAGCATCATTGATGCTAATGGCAGCTCTTTGAAGCACGTAGTCTTTCCGAAAAAGTTCCTTGACCCACCGAATCAGAGCATTTGTTATCTCATCAGGAAGTATGCTGACTTTTTGGCGCGCAAAGGGGGCACGTGCTCAAAATGCAATAAAGGTGTCTGGGGAAATAAGTCGAGACGGTGCGATCATCATCCATGGATTATTCAAGAATCAATTGATCCGTGGTATGGTAGTCAGAACTTCACCTGCTATGATTGCACCAATCATTATTGCAAATGTTGCGTCAGGCGGTGCGATCAATGTGAGAAAGAATCTTGCTTGGGCTGTACGGGTAAACTTGATTACTGTCGAACCTGCGGTGACAATCTGTGCAAATTTTGTGGAGTATTCACAGATTGTGGAGAGTGTGGTGCTCCAAGGTGTCATAAATGCAC
>JALLBK010001342.1:0-12592 GCA_036940085.1 Discostella pseudostelligera
TTTGAGATCTGCTGTGGACCACCTGGCCAGCAAAGAAGGAGGACCAGGAAGTGGCACAGTGGACCTCCTAGCCACTGAAGGCAAACGACCACCATGATTGTCTTGATTGCCATTGTCATATACCTTGCTCATGGTATCAGCCAGCTGATACTCATCCTCAGCCAATCACACCATCAACCACCATCCCAACCCTTTGACACAGATGAGTCACCTGACCTCCAGAGCACAATGAACATTTCACATATCCAGACGAGACAAACCAACACTGAAGACAAAACAATGAGTGTGATCTCCCATGCAACAGAATCACTCACACTCAACCAACAATTCCAATCCACACCGAAAGAGCATGACATTCAACCGAATACCAATCACCTCCCATCACCACCTTACCCATGCATTCCCAAGCTTTATGGCTGGATTAGAAGCAACCCCAGCAGACATCTGACATTACCTCTTTTTATCTGTTGAGACCTGTGTTACTGATTCGTATACAGACCCACACCTTTGCATCCACCCCTTCCTGGAACAAATGCTCACAGCACCCATTCACTTTTCAATGATCCCTGGCAATGAGAATAAAAAACTATCACACATCCTAGTACCTCCTGACAATGCCGTCTCTCATGCCATCACTGATTTCAACAACAAGTATCATAATATGCAATGCTGCTTATCCATCATCTACACATCATCCACAGGAATGGACCCTAGTCACATCAACAGCACCATGCCAGCCAATAATACATTCCCTACATACTGCCGAATCAAAGGCTGCCTACTACTCCGAATGGGTTACGAGCAGCACCTCTCCAATCAGGCACAGAGGAACTCGCCATCCAAACCTTAGAGAAACATGGAATCAACTTCAACTGGGACCTTCTAAATTTGCTACCATCCAACATCCTAAACAGTATTCATTGGTTCATATGTCCAGCATGCCTCCAACTATTTTACACACAACCTCATCACCTTATTGACTCGACTGGTTCTCTCTTGCCCATGTCCAAATACTTGTCATGATAAGATGATGTGTAGTAGTTGATATTAATTACTAGTAGAGCCAGCACCACTACAGATCTGGTGGGTGGACTTGCTGTGGCTGTGTGGACTTGGCCAGCAAACGAGAAGGACCAGGCTGGCATAGTGGACCTGGCTGTTGACTGCTGATGGAGTAGGACAGGAGCGCCAGGAGCACAGAGTGGAGAGTGGCGGGGCAGTCAACACTTTATGCCCTTGTTCCAGAGATATGAAATATGATTACTAAGGAAGATCACATAAATACTATCCCTATTATTGGTGTACAATTTTTCTTTGTTGAACACTGACATGATAAAATCTTGTTCATGCATGTGTGTTTGGAAGGCTCATTCAAAATTAACGCTCTTCTTCATCTTGTAATAGTGCACCAGGAGACAACAAATATGATTGTAGGGATTTCTCCAATCTTGGTGATTTCCATCAGTAGGATGAGATTTGGGTGATAGGGTATGACATTTAATGTTTCAGACAAGGCATCAACAGGAGCATTATGCATCACAATCAGTATTGACTCTGAAGGCTACACCTGGATGATGAACTGTCCCAAACACTTGGCCCATTGGATCCAAAGAAAATACTGCCAACTACTGTTCCTGGTGAACGTTGGCCACTCATGTAGCTACCTGCCACCTTGACAACTTGGGTTAACTGAAACCATTGGTTTGGGAGCAGTTCCACCAAGCTCCCCGGCCTAGTAATCATTTCTCCATTGTGGTAGTAGGCAAATACAATTGTTTTGTCTGTAGTATCAGGATTTGCAGCTGCTCCAAATGCCTGACCATGGTGAAAAAATGGTACTAGGAGGTAAGGTCAAACAATAGGGAATAGGAAGATGCTGGTTGGTGCTGGCAGCAGAGATGCTGATTGGCATCGGGCATATGATCATTGACATGGATAGATTGAATGAAGAAAGGTATTCATAATACATCAAGTAGTTGCCATGCACAAGGAAGGAGTCTTTTGATAAGTAATTGAAGAGAGCCCCATTCTCAGTCTACTAATTCTTGGTTTTATGATGGCATTTGGCACTCATTCTCAGTTAAATTCCATGCACCACCCATTCCAGTGGAATTGGGTGGTTGGTACCCATTCTCATTTGAATTGGGTGGTCAACACCCATCCTCAGTGCTTAGTGTAATTTGGTATTATTATTAGTACTTAGTAGCCAATAACACCCATTCCCAGTGTAATTGGTGTTGGGTGGTTGTTCTTGTCACCTATTCTCAGTGAAAGTGCTGATCATCATCAACAACCATTCTCATTTCTTCTCATTGTAATATTAGGTGGTTGGCACCCATTCACAGCAGCAGTCTCATTGGGTGGTTGTCACCACTGATTCACAGTGTAGTAATTGGTTGGTGATCACTTGGCACCGCCTAGTATTCTCCTCAGTGTGGTTATTGGGTGGGTACTAGTGGGTAACACTTACACCACCCATATTCTCAGTGTAATTGGCAACAGTACTCGTGCTCCTGCTCCTGCCAATACTGCTTCTTACTTTCCACCAAAGCATCTCTCATGATGTCCTGCTGCTCTCCAACCTCCTTCTGCTGCTGCTCCTCTTTTTCCTCACCATCCTCACAATTCTCCCCACTATCCTCATTAGCAGCATCCAGCATCCCATTCCCAGCACAATCCACAATTGTGGTGCTGAGCTTTCTTGCCCTCAAGAATCATTGTCTCAGCATCACATACTCCATCAATACTCATCCTAATTATCCTGCTGTACTAACTCCATATCCTCAGGAGAATCAGCCTCAGCTGCTTCTCATGGCGATTCTTCTTCTTCTTCTTCTTCTTCTTCTTCTCCTTCTTCTCCTTCTTCTCCTTCTTCTCCTTCTTCTCCTTTTTCTCCTTCTTCTCCTTCTTCTCCTTTTTCTCCTTTTTCTCCTTTTTCTCCTTCTCCTCCTTCTCCTCCTTCTCCTCCTTCTTCTCCTTCTCCTTCTCCTTCTCCTCCTCCTCCGCATCCTCCGCATCCTCCGCATCCTCCGCATCCTCTGTTTCCTCCTCCTCTTCCTCCTCTTCCTCCTCTTCCTCCTCCTCTTCCTCCTCTTCCTCTATTATCAAATAGTTTTCATGTGATTTCTCTCTCTTTCTTGCATTTATTCGCATGGTCTCAAATGCACATTGTGCATGATTGCTCTCTGTTTAATCATATCTCTTGCACAGATTGCATGATGTGCTTTTTGCACTTCTTGCATTTCTTGCATTGCCTTGCTTCTTCTCACATCATCTTCCCACATCCATATTTTCTCAATTCTCACCTAAGAATATCATGCTCTTCCAGGGTATGAGTGCCCTTGCTCATCAGGTCTTCCTTAGGTGGTGTGCACAGGCAGCAAATAAATGATATGAGTTAAGAGTGTTACTTTTGAATTTCTTATCAATGATTCTTGGGATCTCAAGCAAACCCAGCACTTGACATCAATGTGAGTGGTGAGTTGCAAGTTCTTGCAAGATTGGTTTCTTATTGAATATCTCTCACATGCTGTGATGATCTCTCTACTACCCAACAATGCAATTGCACAAGTGAGACCATGATGGCCGACCATGGCCAATGATGGCATGATCATCATCAGCATCATTGGTGCCCTACTTGTTGAATGATCTAGTGTTATTGGTAGCACTATTATCATGATGCCTCACTGATCACTGATCACTGAATACATGATTGGGGAGTGATGTCGTGGCTTGAATCTGCCTCAGAGCCGGGAAGCAGGGAGAAACTTGACAATGTCAAGCATCAAGACTTGCTGCAATGATGCCAAATGATTGCAATTGAACAATGCATCTTCATCCTTCATTGTAATGAGAGAGGCAGGGAGTCATGGAAAAACAGTTGATGTGGCAAGAGTAGATTTAGCACACTAGTAATTTTAGTTTCATATCATTGTTGAATGTACCAATGTCATTGGTCACCACCACCAACATCAATTCTCATGTCAATTTTGATTTGATGTGCCTCTCCACTTGAACAAACAAAGCAACAAATCATCTTCATTCACTCTCTATTTGTTTATACCATTGCAGGCCTTGGCAGCAGTATTGATGTCAAATAAATGCTACCAGAAATGGAAGCCATGGTCAACACTTGACTAGGCACTAGGTATGCTCAGCCCTGTTGACTGTTGACTCAATTCTTTTGCATACACATCATCATGGAGTCTCAACTCTCAACTCTCAACTCTCATGTTTGCTTTGTGCCTGTGGAGGCAAAATCTAGTAAATGGAGATTGGACTGTAAATTAGACTTTCAAAACTCACAAACTGCACTAACTTGAATTGATTTTTTGCTACTACCTTTGGACATCGCTATTCCCTGGCTCAGCAGTTCTCAGTGAGGGACCCTGACTCTGGCTCTAGGTTGCTAATTACCAGATTAAAATAGTAATTACTGCAGGCTAAAATCCAGGAAAACTGGGTAAAACTGGGTTTTACTTTTTTTCCCTTGATTTTTACCTGGTAAAATCACCTACAATTGGCCCTACCAGAGGCAGGAAATGTAATTATTTACTGTGACTGCACCAGATCCAGTAAAGAAATACAACACAGAAGACATATAATTGGAGGTCTGTTCCCCTTTGCCATGATCAATACAATATTAAATATAACACCTAACAAATAGAAATGCAGTCATCATCTTCATGATCACTGTCAAACCATGTATCATCTCATAATCACCACACTAGTTATCGTCCACTTCTGGGTTTGGGTTTTACCGATGGCGCCCAGCCAATTTTTACTGGGCCTTATTTTCAATTTTCATTACTAACCAAGTTGAACCCAGTAAAAATAAAATTTACCAGGTAAACCAGTAAAACTGCACTAATTAACAACCTAGCTCTGGCTCCGCCTGGCTATGTGATGATGTAGCTTGGACCCTGGGGGTCTGTGCCCCAGACTCCACCAGCAGGACCCAGACTCCGTGCTCTGTGTCACAACTCAGAGAAATTGCAATTTTGAGAAGCCAGGAGTTTTGGGTTTTTGTCACTCAAAGTATTGATCCAACCTTCTTGTCATCCTCATCATTGCTCATTGTCAGCGTCATCTTCATCCTCATCCCCACATTGCCTCAGTGTCAGCATCATCATGATCAGACAGTCTTCCATATTATCACTGCTCATCATCACCAATAACAACCATCATTTGCACTGTGAAGCCCCACCCATTCGCAACCATCCAGCCAATTCATGGATCTCACAATCAACTTGGGCTTTAGTTGATCGCCGAGCTAGTATGAGGAAGAGTGTGCCCTCTCCAAACAATACAGCAGAATACTTGGCCATCATATTCAACAATCCCTCAAAGCGGACTGTGCAGTAAGGGTGGCAAATGTAGCAGATGAGGTGGAAACCCATTTTGCTGCTAGAGATCTGAAGGAGGCATGGTGGAGCATTAATGGTTGGTACCGATCAGTAGAAGACAGGCCACCGAAACCCAACTACCAATGGATGGAGGCACCCACACAGGTGCAGATAGACTTATACATGGTGGAAACCCCACTGGGGGACCCTATCCCCATCAATGTCACTCAACTCTTTTGATGTGAATGATGACACACCTATGGATGGAGACATTCGGGAAGCAGTCAAGAGCCTATGGAATGGCAGAGCTGGAGGATTAGGGGGAATGCATGCTGAACATCTGAAATGATGGCTCATAGGCAATGAAGAAGAAGAGAGAGAGAACAAGCAGGGACCAGGAACCAGATGGAAGCTGTTAGTCCAACTAATACTAAGTCCCATCTGGGAGCATGGGAGCATCCCTCAGCAGATGACTTAGGTGCTGATAGTTTTGTTACCAAAAGGTGGCAGTGACTATCAATGTATTGGGTTGCTGGAGCCATTTGGAAGGTGGTGGTCCTCATGGACAAGCGATTCCTCACTATCAAACTCCACGATTGCCTCCATGGCTCCTGAGCTGGAAGAGGCACAGGAACAGCAACCATTGAGGTGAAACTGTCACAACAGCTTGCATACTTAGAGCCGGAGGCCTGGATAGGGGATGGTGTTTGGAAATCTTAGCGGGCTATGGTGTGGGTCCAAAACTGATTCGGCTTCTGGATCATTTTTGGTCTGAAGCAAAACTGGCATGTCCTGTCAGAGGGCACTATGGGTCAGTGTTTTCTGCTGGGTGTGGTGTTACACAAGGCAGAATACTGGTAGCATGTAGCATTCTATGCAGATGACAGTGTGTTGTCAGCAAGATGTCCTGAGTGGTTGCAGAATTCATCTACCATCGTTGCCGGTCTGTTCAAACATGTCAGTCTGTGCACAAATGCAAAGACGATGAAAGTCATGATGTGCATCCCTGGCAAGATTAGAGTGTAAGTGTACAATGACTACTGCCAAGAGGCATCCACTCACGCTGCCAGGAAGCGTCTCCGGGTAGAGTGTGACATCTGTGGTCAGAGTATGCAAGTGTCATCCCTACAATGTCACTTGGAATTGCAACATGATGCATCCTATTCATTTGTCCTGAATAGGGACCTCGAAGGGGGATGTCCACCGGCAACTTTCTGAGCTGAAGAGGACACCAAAATGGGCTTGTACTGCTGCCCAGTACTGGGTTGTTGTGGAGGTGGTGCACACACTTGCTTCACTCTCCAATGCCATTTTGTCTTCTGACATCCCCAGGATCTAGTGGTTATCCCGAGGGGCTGATATACCTTTCCCATGTTGTCCAAGATGCTGCATGCAAATGGTGCTCCAGATGCACTCAATTGAGGGCATCAGCAGACAGCACTATGCAGGGGAATGTTAGAGAGACAGAAGCAACATGAGGCAGCGGCACATTCCCAATATGCATTTCAGCAGGAATTTCTCTGTGGCAGTGACAAATCAGAAAGGATGGAAGTAGTATTCAAATGCCTTGGGAGAATGTCAGTGTCACTTAAACCATATGCCCGGATGTCAGTCATATCCCACATCACTACTCTCTCATCTTTGAACTTGACTTTCCACTTCTCTTTTCCTGAACATAATGTCTTCTTCATAAGTAGCATATCGTGGCCAGCTCTCCCGTGCACGACGTTCTAGTGAGTATCTGCATTTAAGAACAGCGGAGAAGAGTCATTTCGTCAGGTCATAACATCTTCATCCATCCCATGCCCTACTCATGGTTCTCCCCCACTTGTATTCAAACTGCAGGAACCACTCCTCGAATCACGTTAGGGATGTACTTCATCGCAATATAACTTCAATATCTCCATTACAAACAACCCAGGCAATGCAAGCAAATCTCAAAAAAGTGTGGAGAAGTTGGGCGCAGATCTCACAAGTGTTGAGGGCAGAGAATGCAACCCCCCAAATGTGTGGCATATTTTACAAAGTGACCATCGTCATGGTGGTGTTACTTTATGGCAGCGAGACATGGAATTTAGCCCCATCGAGTCTAAAAGTCTTGAAAGATTCCACATCTGGGCCGCCTGTTGTATGGCAGGCACTGGGCCTTGGCGGAATCCCAATGGGTCTCATTGACTGGTGATGGAGTCAGTTGGTTTGCGCAGTGGTATTTCCCACTACATGGAGGTGCGTCAGCAGCATATTTCCAAGTGCATTGTCAATCAAAGTATTTTCAATGCATGCCGGGATGGAGTGAGGTGGGACCAGCCTTTGTCATTGATGGACGATCCACCTGCTGGATGGATGTCAGTGATGAGGGATGAGGGTGAGGAGCCATAAATTCATTGGTGAACAATCTACAGGGGTTTCTATTGTTGTGGTAGAATTAATCCTTATTAACAGCAGCACCTACTAGGGTTGCTGGGAGCACTGCCCTGGGCCTTGGAAGGCACATCATGGGCAAGACCCACCAGTCATCTGGAGGTCAAGTTACACACCACATACACACACCATCATTTGCAGCAGTACTAGACATGTATGGTTGTTGTACTTCATGCTCTTGGCTGCTTATTGCTCATCCCCATATCACAGTAGTCAACAATGTAGGAAGAACTATACTTGACTCCAGACTCCTACTAGATAGGTTGTTATTTACCACAGTCCTCCTATACCATGATTGAGACATGATTAACAACAATATTATTGAGATGATTTCAACAGCACACAAACTCAAGATGAATAGACTACTCTACACAATTGCTGCCAATTTTCTTGTTGAATGGTCAACACTCAATCATCAAAGATGATCTATGCCACTGGGAGGCCGGGAGAAGAATTGAAGATGACTATACTGAAACTTTGCACTTCTTGATGGGAATTGTTGATGAGAGGAATGAGAGACTTGGCATTATAATTATAAGTCAAGTCATCATGGTGGTGGAGTGGTGGTGGTGAATAAGGAGATCATGTGTGCTTGTCAGAATCTACAGGAGCTGTATGACTCTCTCTAGTAAGTAGTAGTTAATACTACATCAACATCATCATCATCATCACCACCATCATCACCATCATGGTGCTGGGCAGCAAAGAGTTCTTTTGGCTTGTTTTGGGAGTTGTTTTTGGCAAAGAAAGTACTAGGAGTAGCAGATATCAAGAGAAGAACCAATACTAGTACTATGCTGAGTTTCCAATCATAGATGTTGTTCCCCACCTCTGTCTTTGTTCTCTCTCTGTGCTATCTATCACATCTCGATACTGTGTGGAAAGTGGTGGAGAAGGAGAGAGAATTCCATGGGAGAGGAGTTGAATTGATGTAGTTACCAAGTATTGAAGCTGGCTGGTGGGTGGGGTAGATAAATAAGATCACAACACGTTTGTTTGCTATCAGTAGTAGTATCAAAAGTAGCTCATGTACTATTGATTATCATTCTATTCAAGTTCAAATATTATAACATAATTATGCCAATTCAAACTAAACATCGGTCCTTCCAATATGCATCTTTACACCAACTCAGCGCCTTCAACCACTGAGCGAATATGTATATGTATTCCAACATGTACCAAATATGAGGTGGTCAATGATGCACCCTAGTTCCCCAAGTTCCAGCTGTCACTATTCAAACGGTCCCCGCGAATTGTAATACAATGTTCAATGTATCATGATTGTAATTCGTACCCCTATCGATCTAAAAGTATTCCTCTTAGCAATTGGTATTTTCTTGAATATGGTTATGCTTTGTGAAAGCATCTGCAATGTTCGTCTCCGTATCTTCCTTCCCTATTCTTAACATTCCAGCAGCTACCGACTCTCGAATCACGTGGTAGTTGATTGCATTGTGCTTCTTCGATAATGTTGATTCAGGTATGCTCATGTTCTGCACGACTCCATTGTTGTCATAGTGAATGTTCGCCAGTCTGTTGATCGGTATCCCAAAACATTTTAGCTTAATCCTCAATGCTGATATCATATCGCATGCAATCCTCATGGCAACCAGTTCCAATCCATAAGTACTAGATTTGCAAGTGTTCTGTCATTTGCTGAAGACTTGTATTGGCACCTTGTTCAAGAAGATCATGATCCCAGTGTGTGATCTGCGAGTGACTCTGTTGCCAGCATGATCGGCATCAATGAAGCAACCTATCCTAACCGACGCCCCAAGTGGTTCAGGCATTCCAGGTGGGTCCTCCTCCTTAATGTCCCCATAGAAATCAGTCCAGTCGTCATCGCACCAAAACATTCCCTCTGCAATCGATGGTAGGTTTGGATCAAATAATATTCTCTTTGTCGGGTTGTTGTGCAAATAACTTATGATCAAATACAGTGCCTCTAAGTGTCCGACCCTGGGGTTGGCTTGGTATTGTGATAACAACAATAAGACTTCCAATAAGATGTCGAACCTCCCTAGTTCAATGGCCCAACGTAATATTCCAATGATCTGACAATATCTCAATGCGTGCTCCGCATCACATTCGGGTGTGCTATCTAGCTCTGGTTGGTAACTTGTAGGTAGTGCTCCGTGGGTACTACCACCTGTCCTCTTTGAAGATTTCAATTCTCTTCCATCCTCCTTGAGTAGTCTTTGCACCATCTCCACTGCTGCTTTCACATATTGTTTGCTGTCCATAGACCAGCATTCCTTCCCATTACGGAGTGTATATTTTGATATTCCAGCTCCTAGATAGATATTTGGTGGCCCATATTCGTCATTCTTGATCTGAAATTCTCTTCCAATACATTTCATAACTTCCGCTGGGGCTTGGCTGACCACCAGCACATCGTCGACGTAAACCAGTAGCTATTCATAATATGGCTTGCCATTTTCCTTGACGCTCCTTTGGTAGTACACATCCGGATCGATTCGTGAATTCCAGTCCTTCTCTTATGAATGTTGAAAACATTGCTCTCCATGCAGCACCCGACAATTTAAGACCATAGAGTGCACATACTAGCTTGCATGCCATTCCAGCAAATTATCCACATTCGGGCCCTGCCACAAACCATATCTTCTCCCTACAAGATGCGTTCAAATATGCGTTCTCTATATCACATGACATGACGTCGATGTCATTCAGTGCTGTGACCAAGAATGCGATCTTGATGCTCTCCCTTGATACAACGCTTGAATAAGTCAGTGAACTCGGTGTTTCTGTAGTGTGCCCTCCTGCCACAAATGTGGCCTTCCTAGTAAAGTCCATTTTAATGTCAAAGATGATATGACACCGTATCTCTTGGTGTCCCCGTAAGGCATCACATAGGTTGGCTCTGACCTGCTCTGGTGTGAAACCTTCGACGGCCGTGTAAGCAACTCCGGCCTTTGCCATCATCTCCTTTTTGACCGCGTCCATCCATTGGATGTCGCCATTCTCCAAATCAAGCCTCATTGCTTCCTCTATTGTCTTTGGTGTGCGGATCCCAAACTTGTGGGTGGTTCACCAGTATTTTGATTTGAGCTTCTTTATGATCCGATCGCGCCTTCTGAGCACGTATGGCACCCACCATCTGAAAGCTGGTTCCTCCTGTATCTTGTTCACTACTGCATACTCTGCTAGTTCCACTGCCATTCACTATGTCGTAACCATTGTCTATAGTCATGGCGTTACCATCAGACTTGTGATCAATTATCTCCTTGAATCCTTGGACTTCACGTCCCTCAGAGTCGCATTGACTCCATAAGTTCTCGGCAATAGTGTTAGCGCAATACACATTGTATGTACCATCCTCTAGTAGTACATCGTAGTCCCTTGTATCCATGAGCAGGTTCGAGTGTGCCCTACCAATTGGGTTCCCAAACGGGTCAGTTCTACATTGCATGACCCTGGCCTTTGTTCCAACGTTGTCCCCATTCCGTATCGGGTCCAAGAGGAATATTGCTCCAATCCATTTATCATAGCTGTCGACTTCATCTGCCTCCGGCCTCGTCTCTCCATCGTCATTTGGTATGATGGCCCCCTCATCATCATATTCAATATGACGGGAGGTCGCTGTTGGTCTTCGATCACAAAGTTCGTTTCATCCAGGTGTTGTGACAAGCATTGGTTGAACTGTTCCACTCGCTGCGCAATATCCATGTTCTGCATATCTTCTGCTGTGACATGCTGTACCGTCATCGTTGCAATGGGTGTGCCACGGACCAGTATAAGCCAGTAACACATGTCTGATCCAACAGTGTTTGCTACACCAACCCATTGAGCAAGTTCGCGATCGTGTTCCGTTAATGTTGGGTGTGGTGTTCTCCAGTACCAAACGAGATCATAGAAATCAAAATCGCAGTATTCTGAAATATACGGTGTGTGGCCAGTGATCTGTTCGTATCCTGTCCTCTCATTATGTCCCCGCCGGATACATCATTCTGGCCTGGTGTTCGATTCCATAGCACCAAAGTTGTCTAGGTATGCTTTTCTGCACCATCTTATGCCACCATCGACGTTTCAGATCCCGGATGGCCACATCAACTTGCTGCAGTTGATTGTGTCGGTTCGCTTCGCCGTAGGTTAAAGTAATGTTGTACTTCCTGATCAACGTGATAAAGTCGGTATGTTCCCCAGTGAAGCTGGAAGCAAGGTCAGATTTCAATTGCATTGGTATTCCAACATCAGTGCTAAAGTGTCAAAGCGCTTCAGCTGCATGAGATCCAGACTTCGAGTTGGTTGGGTAAACAGCAACAAAGTTCCCATTTGAGAAGACAAAAGCCCCAGTATGTTGTCGGAGGCTACACACTTTAGATTCCATGCGGTCGAGTGTCCATTTGCCTCCAAGATCATTATGATGTAGGTTCAAGTGGTCGATGTGGTATCGGCGATTTAAGGGTTGTACTGCCTGTCGCACTCCGGCTTGCGTCGTTGAGAACAATATTTCCTTGGCCTTAGTGATTCCAATGTTAAACAGCTTCGAGATGTGTTCAACAGTGTATTTAGAGTGTCACGTCGAGCTCCACAACTCTTGTGCAGTGTGGGCGTCTGTAGAGACATGGACATAAGTTGCTCAAAGAGAAGTTGTTCCATATTGCCGTCAGTGTTGTAGAGGTGGCAATCGGATTTGTACATTTGATGATGTCGATTCTGAGACCATCGTTGATCTGCTCGTACTTGCTCAATGATTCATTCTACATTTCCAATTGGGTGCATTGATACCTCTTGTGGCTTCCACCCAGCATCGCTCGTGAGGACTACATGTGGGCAGCGCTCCATCTCTTCATCAGTCAGATACT
>JALLBK010001345.1:0-11231 GCA_036940085.1 Discostella pseudostelligera
GAAGTAAAATCAGAAACAATTAATTGGTTTTAGTTCCAATATTAGCTTGTGTGAGTTTGATAATACATTTCTGGTTCATGCGATTTCTGCATACATTGATTCCAATCATACCCGTGTCTGATATGAGGAAGCGATGGATCGAGTACAGTTGTTGACGTTTGGCTGGTGCTGCTCGCTCTTTAGATTTCGAAGGCCGATCTGCTGGCACTTTAGAATTTAGATGTTGAAGAATTGGCCAGCTTCTGATATATTTCAGCAAGCTAGGCAGCTTTTGAGGGCCTGCCGGGGTGGTCGGTGCACTGGGAAGCATTTTCCAAGAAGTACTTGCACTGTCAGATGAAACAATAGCAGGAGTCTTTCCAGCACTATCGCAGCGAGTTAGCTTAGGCTTTGTAGCAATGGGATGAGTAGACCATACTTCATCAATTGGCGGTCTCTTTTGAGAAGGTGGGCAGCTGGATCATCTAACCGGTTCATTATGTTGCTGAGGCTTCTTATATATGGGCTTTTGTTTTGGCGGCGGCGGTGGTTTCAATAATCCCAGTTCACTCAAGCACTTTTGTTTACGTGCAATTTGGAGCTCACGCATGGCAATGTATGGATTGATGGCCTCATCGATGTCACTATTGTTTAAACTAGCCATAGTATCGAGTGGAGATGTAGATGCTTCCATAGTTTTGGGTGTTGGACCTTGGCTAGGTACGTCGGAGACACATGCTGATGGAGACGTACCATGACTAGTAGCATAGTTAATGATGAGTTCAATGACACCGCCAACGCTGTTCTTGACGCAATCATCCAACGGAGCGCATGTGGATTTGGGTTGAGAAGAATCATTTTCGACATGAACATTTATTTGTTGACCTTCTGGCAGTGTTGTACCCGATGATAGTTTGTTCTCTCCTGCATTTGCTTCGTTGGTGCTAGGATCGGTATTGATCATAGAGTCAGATATCGTCACAGTGGAACTCAGAGTCAGAGGGTTGATATTTTCCTTCTCGTTCATGTTGTAGCTATCGACACACTTCGTGGGCGGCATGTATTTGTCCACAGCCTGCGACAATGACACGTTCATTTGCCCACTACCACTACCCACCACCGCCGCGCAGGCATCGGCATTCTTCTTCACGCAGTTACTCCTATCAACATTGACGAACTTCCCCTTTCCAGCCTTGCGAAATTCTGAGACTTTTACTCTCACTAGCAAATGGCATTGTCTAGTTGATACTGTTTGAAATTATTTGCGACGCGTGCAGCCGGAGGCAGAAGAGTGATGGTGATGATAACGACGATCTCAGTAAGTAATTAGCCTGTAAGGACCAACCCACCCAGGCTAAGTAATGCGTCCGAGAAGGATTACCAAACTATTGACGCTTGATCAGTTTGATTTTGATTGTATGAGGGTGCCATTGCCATCCACATCCATTCGCGATCTTCATATCATCTTTTGCTTCTGCATCTGCTTCGTCGGCTAGCCGCCGCCCAGCAGCAGCTAGCTGTGGCCACTTCATCTCGTCGCGCGTAGCTTAGCTAGCAAAGCCACGCTTTCCTGCCACATTTTGAATTCTCCCGCCAAATCTTTGCCATCGACGGCGCGTTCTTCCCGCCATTTTAATCAGTTTCCCGCCAATCATTGCCACGTGTAATCACCGTGAGTCGAGTCAACTCAAATCTCGTGGCGGGAGAATCCGCATCATCATCGGGGAGGCAACAAACCAGCATGTTCGTCTATCCCAATAAAGATTAGCGGTACGAAACATTGTTGAGTAGCGTCTAATATTGTATGAATATCTGTAAGTTTGTCGCATGGTGTCGTAACAACTCAACAGCATCTGTGCTTAGTATCGTCGATTGATGTGTGCTCTGGCCGACACTATCCGCCCCCCCCACCCATCCCTCATCTTTCCTACCACAACGCGCGTTGTTACAAATAGTTAATCACATCATAAAACTTTTCAGGAATCACGGATATTTGCGCTCCAACAAGAGTTTTATCTTTGAATGACGAGGCGCAAATATTGTTTGATGTCCCATTTCTCGTTTACAGTCATTTCATACTCGTCGTCAGGTTGTTGTCATCATAAGACCAACAATGGTATATCACTCAATTCTCGTTTCGAACAACAATACTCTCCAAGTATCACCATCAATATCATTCCCAAGATGTGCACTATCCACCAATCCCACGTGGATGGACAACCATCGTATATCGAACACAGGATGATATGTATTAGAAAGAGAGTTACCGAGAAGTCGAGACATTTCTTTGATTTTTCGACAATGATTGCTAAGAGTAGTGACCTATGATAGTGAGTGATTGTGTCGATCGACGGATGTTGTGAGCGGACGAGTGTCGTGTCCAACGTTGATGCAACAGCAACATAATTCAACATTCCACAACTCGACTTACCCAATAACGCTCGACATCAATACAGCGGCATTATCAATCCATCCCAACGCACTCCATATATCTAAATACTTGGAAGTAAATATCCGATCTAATGTAATGCTCGTGGCAAATAAAACATGATTGACTTGGAATATTATCCCAAGCACGACGTAATGGAAGGATTGGAGCGCGATTATTTGTGAGAGGATGAGACGGGGGTTGAATAATTGTGCTTGTGCCGAGGTGTTGTTGTTGTTGTGGTTTATGCCAAGTGACGAATATGATGGAGATGATGATGTTGGCGCGGACAACGGTATGGGTCGATAACCATTATTGTTCGAGAGCGACATGGACATGGTGTTGGTGTTGGTATTGGATGCAACGTTGCCGTCGATGGTAACAACTTTTGATCGTTGGCTGACCATGGCTGTGCGGCAACGGCGACTCCCACCCTACCTAATGCGATCGAAGAGGAGAATTGTCAATGGGGAAATGAAATTACTTCGGAGTAGCTGTGTTGGGCACTACTTCCTTGGAGATATGGTAGTTGTTGTCGCAGCTTCATCGTTCATCGTCGTCACTTTCACTTAGGCTTCGGCGGCCGGCGATTTGGCGGGAGATGAATGGTGGGAAACTCCATCCAATCATTGTGCTTACACGTGGCAAAGAATTGGCGGGAGAAGGCAGATAATGGTAGTCGATCGCTAGCTATCGCGTTCATCGGCCACAAAAATCGAAGGAACCATGGCGGTTAGCACAGCAGCAGCAGCAGCAGCCGCGGCGGCGGCACAGCCACAGCAGGGCGTGCCGAGTCTACCACAGCACACGCCAAGCCTGGTAAGCTGTTTTGTTATCTACATGAATACTGCGAAGATACCACCCCTTGATGTGGTTATGTTGTTCGTTGTTCGCGCCCAACGACATCGCGATTTGCAATGTAGGGACGCGATGCGCTCCATATCTCGGTTCCAAAGCCCGTCTAGATACTAATATCCAACTCTACATTATTTATTGTCTATCCTCTTTTTTGCAGGCGGGATCTGTACTGGAATGTCCCGATGGTTTTGGAGGCTCACTCTTAATTCGACTACAAAACATGTCAGCCACTGGTGAGTGGCAAGCTCGGAGCTCGAGCAGTGTGGTCTAGTAGTGTATTTTATTTTTATCTCTCCTCCTTCTCATCATCTCACATTTTCCTTCCCATACCCCTTCTAATATCCACTCAATCTACGTTATATCTATCACTGCAAAAAGCCGACCTTGGAGTGCGACTCGACTTGAAACAAATCGCCCTCCGGTGTCGCAATACCGAATTCAACCCCCGACGCTTTGCTGCCGTAATTATGCGCCTCCGTGAACCTCGTGCGACGGCCCTCGTTTTTGCATCGGGAAAGTTGGTAATTACTGGAACAAAGAGCAGTCACAATTGCAGTTTGGCAACCAAGAAAATTGCGTACATTTTGGAAAGGGTTGGATTTCAACCGGCCAGTTACATCAATTTCAAGGTACAAAATATTGTCGGCACCGTCGATGTTGGTTTCCCCATTCGATTGGAGGGGGTTGCATTCGCTCATCCGACATTTTCATCGTATGAACCGGAGCTCTTTCCTGGACTGATATATCGACTCATACATCCGCGGGTAGTGTTGCTGATATTTGTGAGTGGCAAGGTGGTCATTACGGGTGCTAAGACCGAGGACCAGTTGGTGGAGGGATTGAAGAAAGTTTTCCCTGTTCTGATGGAATTCAGAAAGATGAATGTAGCAACTTTGCCAGGGACGGCGACAAAAAGTAGTGGAGATGGTGCGGTCGGGCAGTGCTGAGCCGCCGCTTCGCCTCCCACGCCTCTACCGGTTGCGGAGAGTACAGAGAGGAGGGATAGAAGGTGTGTGGAGGGGAGATGGTTTGCAGAACGGAGCTCAAATTGCGATACAACAACGCGTGGTGCGTGGTGATGATGTGGTGTGCGATGTTTGCGATAGTCATCAATGTCATCGCTCGATTACCTCTTCCATGAAAGAGTCTTACCGATGTGAATTAATGCATAAGACTACCGAGTAGATCAACAATAATTCGATCCCCCCCAAACCTTTTAATTACTTTGACATGATGTGCTGTGCAATGCGGCATGTGGCTAGATATATCTTCAATAAATTCTAAGCAGTTCCTACTTCCAGTGCGGCGTGTTGATGCGTTTAACTTTGATCTTCGTTCTCTTACTATGAATATGATGTCACAAGGGAAAGCTTGCGATCAACAACATTCATCTGGTGTGACATTTTATCACCCGTCGATCTCTATCTCTATCTCTACACTCTACACATCCGGCCACATCGAGGCTCTGTGATATCTCTAGGAACGGTGAACGGTTAACCCGACACCAACATTATTTGACATCGAAACCCTCCCCACGCAAACATTCCTTATGCAGCTCAATCAGTCTTTTACAGTCGATATCATCTTCACCCTTGGCTAACACGCATGCGTCTCGTGCTTGCTTCGTTTCAGGACAGCAGCAACATATCTTCTTGCCCGATTTGATGCCGACTTTTTGTGAACTTTTGCAATTCTTGTCATCATCCTTGGGTGGATCAGAAGTCGACGGAGCGGACGATGAGTTTCCCATGATTGATCTGCTGCTTCCCTGTTCCTGAAATCAATGACAATACCGTGCCGATGCCGCTGAGCCGATGCGATGATGACGGTATGGAATGGAAGATGAGCTCTACTGCCAACTTTGTGTGGGGCTTGTGGATGTGGATGGCTTGTGCAGGCTTGTATGTGCTGCTTGTGCCTTGTGCGTGTTATGTTTGTGTGTGCGCTGACTGGCTGGCGGGCGGCAGAACGAAAATAGCGGGAGTGCGCGCGCCACGTGGCGCGTTGCTCTTTTTGTGGCATCTACGATACTACCATATTGTTCCGATGACATCCTTTTCAATGCAGAACTCAGCCAATAATGGTCGGATTGAAACATTTCAATATGCACTGGAAAGCTCGTTCAATTTAGAAGCGATCTCTAGTTGGAAGTTTGTTTATTTGACCATTCCTTCTCAAGCTATGAGCGTTCGTGTAAAATTGTAAAATATTGTAGAGGCTACGCTTCGGTGGACCAATTCACAATTCATTTGATTATTCAAGCAATCCATCTTCCAAAAGACAAAAGGAATGCTCTGACGGAGAATCGAACTCCGGTCGTCTCAACCACAATGAGAAATACTAACCACTGTACGATCAGAGCCGAGGTCAAGTGCCGATAGTACACTTATAAACCTGTCTTATTTCTCGTAATGAGAAAGACGTACCGATCGCTGTTTCAACATATCTGCACTTTCTGCTGCTTGCTGTTCCGAGTTTTGGCGACACTTGGTATGGCTTTATTGTCCTCGCGTCGTCGCTAATAGGCCCGCTGATTGGGTGTTAGCGACTCGCGTATGGTAGAGTGGTTCGAGGGTAGTTTGACATCGTTCAGCCTTTTATCTACAGTAACGGTCGGATCGATAGACTTCCAATTACAAACCTCTTCTAAATTACATTAGCTTTCCAATGCATCTTGAACTGTGTCAATCAGACCATATTTGAGGGTGTTGTGATTGTTCAAAATTGGCCTATCGACCATGAAAGTTCGTAAGGAGATGGATTATCCATACCCATGAATAATAATAATATTCTCTAGAATAATTGACGTGCTACATCGCATAAAATACTTTCTTAATTATCATTTCATGTTCTATCTATTGCTTTTGAAATTGTGTCTGTCCGACATTCACTTGCAAAGTTATGCCAACTCTCTTTTCGACACATGTGCAGCGATGACCCTTGTTCGGACATCCAAAATATCTCCACATGAATCAAATATTATGTGATGTGACCACAACGATTTGATTGTCGAGATTGTTATGAGTAATTGGGAAGATCCTTGGGTCACAACTATCGGCGCAGCATCCAATAATGACGATCCAGTTGTTGTGTCCATATGATGGAGTGAGCTCATTTTTGAATATCATCTTGATGACACCCTTCCATCACAATTTTGTCGAATTTATGTATGGTGCCGATTGTGAGAGCATTGGATATGTTGTTGAGAAGGGATATAAGCCGCCGAGCCCTGAATCCGTCTCCACACGAAGATATTCGATCACCTCAACGGCGTTGCAAAATGCCCCTTTCGTCCCAATGATTTTCGAACCCCTGCAGCATAGGGACGTATACGATATCTCTTCTACTGCCGATGGCTATGATAACGCACTCAATTGTTTTCAGCCTCGTTCTCTATCCTATCCTCAAGTTTGATGTTGATTGGCACGGTGGTTATCGAGAAATGGGCAAAAGCCGCTGGGTGTCCCGTCGCAGGAAGGCGCCATTGTCCTTTGTGTGTGCTGTGTGTGCGTGGTGTGTGGTGTGGCGAAACGATCTCCTTCAAATTATCGCCAAATCCATCATCACCTCGTCCATCCATCCCTCCACTCCATCCACCATCCATTGCCGTCTCCTATGGTATGGTAGATACTTCCACACTATTCCACATCATCCATCATCCATTCCATTGATCATTGGCCCATCCTCCTCCTATTCATCCATCTATCCACAGCGCGGTGCCCTCTCTCGACGCTCGTTGCCGCCCTCAAGTAGCCATCACTGACTCTGCATCATTATCATTATCACCCGCGTTCATGTCAACCATGTCATCATGGTGGATCATGTCGACATTGTTGACGAGTTGTTATTCTCCGATGTTGGTGATGGCGTTCACTCCACCTCCGGCCAATAGTAATATCTTCATCAACAACTGTTCACACAATAATCAATGTATGCGAAGAGCAGGAGTGCAGTGCGATCCTACGATATCGAGGCAGGTGACACGTAGGCTATTGCACTCCTCTGATTTATCATACCTCGACCAAAGTTTCTCAGTAGCAAAGAGTGCCTTTCGATTCAATACCCTTTTTGCAAAGAGGCCACGTGATCCAATGGCTTCTTCTTCGATGGATGACGATGGTGAAGATGACGATGACGACGACATGGAATTTAATGCCGAAGACGAGGATGCCGAAGGAGAGGAGGATGGTACGCGTTTGTGCAATTGTCATTCGATGCTCATGCAATATCTTACATAGTTTGTTTAAATAATGTAATGAAACGCAGACGAGGAAGTTTACGAAGAGGATATGGAAATAGGCATCGAGGATGATGACGATGAGGACGAAGAGGGTGATGTTATCGACGAGTACGATGACGGCAAGTTGATTTTCACCTGTACTGAAGTGCGTGTGCTCGGTTATTTTCAAGACTATAAAGTGGGTCTAACTGTCTGTTTCTTTGATCAACAGGGGAATTAGAAGAAGAAGAGTATGACGAAGAGTATGAGTATTCGGAAACTGCTGTCTCGCAGACTGTTGCCGCAACTGATATCGACGTTGTGCCCACCGAGGCTGCTGATATTTGGGCATCCTACGATGCAATTAATGAGGAACCAGTCACGCCACTATTAGATGATGTACCATCTGATCCAAACTATCGGCTTGCAAAGGAAACAGTCTTGTCTCAAGTCGAGGAACGGAAGAGATTGCAAGAGCTCGAGAATAAGGTGCCACGAAACTTTGAATCCGAAGAGTCGGTGAGACGTACAATGGACTACATTATCAACGGAATGACAGATGAAGAGCGTGAGGAATTGGAGAAGGATGCTGATTTACAGGAGGTGGAAAGGATTCTCAGTAAGAATAATATTTTGTTGACTGAGGAGGATTTGGAGGATATTCTTATTGAGGATGATGCTGGCAATACTATCATTGATCCCAAGGCCATAGCTGAGGCTGGGACATTCGACGATGATCGCGGCCTTGATGCATTTCCATCAAGTGATGTTGATGAAGATGGTGAGAATTTGGTATACCCGCCGAACAAAGCATTTACAGAAAAGGACTTGGTAGATATCGATGATCAAATTGCCGCCTACAAGGTAGCGCGGGAAAGACTTGCCAACCAAACGTACTTTGGCGAGGAGCACACCATGGCATACATGGACGTTGAGAAGGATTGGCCAGCACTGTCCAATCAGACACAAGAGGAAATACTCGATTTGCTAGAGAATTCAAACACCATGGCCTGTCCTGAACCGGAAATGTGGCTCATGTACGATCTGAAATTCAACGTAACGAACTTGATATTGGCAAGTTTCAAGCATAGTCCCGAGGCGCCCATAATGTTCACACAATGGATGCCTCAGTTGGAATTTTACGAGCAGTATGCCGATCAACGAGAGAGGAACTTCAAATGGACGTGGGATGATGTTGAGGCAGCAGACATTGATGAGCTCAAACGGTATTACAAAGGGATTGGATATGATTCTATCCCCACAAAGGATCCTGGCGAGACTGGCATCATCACCCTTGACACCACCCCAATGGACGATGAGGAACGGGAGATGCTAGCTTTGGAAAATTGGATGGATGAGGTATATAACGAAGAATCAGACAATTTGCTCTTTGATGATGAAAAATTTGAACCTCGTGACAATGTCTACGATCCAGAGTTTGGCGAATCTTCCTCGGACAAGTCGTCTGTACTGGAGGAAAAGTTTATGAAGGAGTATGAGGCATTTGAACGTGAATTTAGTGAGGAGGATCAAGAGTGGCGAGATCAATTCGCCACAGTCGAAAAGTTCGAGTATCGCGACGATCCAGAGGGACAGAAGGAGTTTCGTGGTCATCTAGTCATTGCATGCACTCCGTCGGATGAGGATGTAAAACTTGCTGAGAAGATTAATGGACGATTCAAGGATGAGTTTGGCAAAGCGGTTATTGTTGAGACGCGTGTATTGGGGCATGCAAGAATGGAGGACAATGTCTTTGAGATATGGCTTGAATCGTATGAGATTGATTTGTTGCACAGTAAGCGACAGGCCTTCATCAATTCCAAGTTATGGACTGGACCGAGCGAGGTGGACGAGAAGCAATTGGAGCATTTAGTGGAAAGAGTGAGGTATTTGATTAGCGATGATACTCGGTTTAGTTACAGGATGAGTGACTACTCTGATATTAAGGCATAAATGCATGATCACGTGACGAATGCCCCTGTGGTTTTACATTAAGTCTAAATAAAGTACGGCTGATTGCCATCTATTGTTAGGATTACGAGGTACAGCGACGCAGAGATCGTGTTGTAAATTCATAATAAAGAGCCGGCTGATTTTGGGGCGACAAGACTTCCGCGTTGTCGTTGATTTGGCCTCAGTGGTCTGCCTGCTGGCCATAACTCTCTTTCGTCGATGGCAGCGGCGATTGACGAACTCCCATTATTTCATTCCACTGATTGATCCTCATCGCTTTCTACTCCTTATGTTGCTTTGCTTCTCATGCACTCTTCCTGCCTGTCAAGAAATGAGTCGAAATGAAGCTGCACACTCTGCGTCTCAAGCTCATCGATACGATGAAGCTGTCAACCCTAATGCAGTCAATAAACAGTACATCACCTGCAACTTCGCCGTACCTCCAACATGCACATTCAAATCCTGGCCATCTTTCCCTCCAAATGCCACCGCCTTTAATTGCGGAATCGCCATGGGAAATGAAAGGAGGGGTAATATTGTTGTCCATGCCTCAGTTGACGAGTCAGTGTCTCTTTCCATGAAACGGTACATGCAAAATCCATAACTTCCAACAACCAGCACAAAATATTCAATCTTTGCAAACGTTCCACCGAATCGCACTGCCATAGTTCTCTTCCCAGCATGGACATCAGTGTGTCGATCACGTAGATTATTCACCACAATGATGGCAGTGGCTAAACATCCTACCGGTATAGAGTGTAACAATGCAGGATGCAGTAATTGTAGTAATGACCGCCATGCTTGTCCATTATTATTTGTGTGAAAAGGAAGGAAGCGACAGGATATCTTGGTCAAATACAAGTAGGGCACACCCACCGTTGCCACGATACCAAAATATAGAAATACAAACAAGTCTCCCAATCCAGAGTAGCCAATGGATAGAGTACCCAAACCAATATATCCCAATGGAAATGGACCACCGGTATATGCCACAGAATTGAAGAGTGAAGATAGTACAATGAATATCATAATTGGATCGTAGGACCACCACCTCGAACCATCCTCAACACTAGCATCATCCCTGATGCCACATCGAGCATACGCATCCGACATTGGTATCAAATATACCATCCCAACCAATAATGCACCCACCATACATACTGCACAACCACGACATGTCTCCATGGGTGTTAACCATCCCCGTTGCGTGGCCCGTGCCTGACCTACACGTTCGTTCGTATCGGCACCCTTGACAAAGTCAGCATAATCATTATGTAAATTGGTAGATATTTGAATGAGCATGGCAAATATTGCAAATTGGATGGATAGTGGTAGAATTAGAAGGTGATGGTTCTGATGTTGGTTTAATTGGCATGATCCGACGCCCATTTCATCATCCAGGTAGGCGGAAGTAAGGCAGGACGTTGACGAAGCTGCCGATGACGATGACGAAGTAGTACCAGCAGCATCAACATTGTAATATTCGTCGCGAATCAATTGTTGCGTGAGCGCATATCCAACAATGACGGGAACGATGCTCGCGGTTAACGTGTGGGGACGGGCGGCTAATTTCCATACTTGGAATTTGGATGGTATTGCCTCTGCCTCCGCAGCAGCCGCAGCCGCTGACGACGACTTGGCCATGGTTGGTATCGTACTCTTTTTTTGTGGCGGGTTGATGTTGATGTTGGCTTATCCCACAGATTAGCAGGAAATCGTAGGACAGTGTACATGATGTAAGGCCGGTCCTTACAATGAATTTGTTTTTTCGTCATCATGCGTCGGCGATTCACC
>JALLBK010001368.1:4032-17144 GCA_036940085.1 Discostella pseudostelligera
TATATTCATTGTAGCATGCGAACAATCTAGAAACTAAATGATGGATTTTTTTCATTTGCTAGAAATAACTAACATGCGGTGTGGTGTGGTGTGGGGATTCGAAGTCATCCTCCGTGGTCTCCGTTCAAATCACTGTTCACTTCAAACAACATTGTGCAACCAGCACAAAACAACACATTCTCAAACCACATTCACTGATCGCTCTCTCTCATTCTCGATCAATATTTTCATTTTTGAACTTACCTTGGCCTTGGGAACCTCCTCTTCATACATCCTCCCATCTTTCAATGTCTTGGTAAAATCCGGTGGAGTGACCGTTTCGATAAATTTGGCCATGCGTGGAAATGGCAAGGGAGTGGTCCCCGGATGTTGTGACATGGCGTTATTGGTAGTAGTAGATTCAATAGCAGAGGAAGGATTGGCATCACTATCATCATTTCCTGAACTCATGCCTGAGGAGTTGAAGGAGGACAAGTTTGAGTTCATGGCACCTGCACCTGCACCTACCCCAGTTGTAGAGGATGTAGCAGCAGCCAGACGAGCAGCACGTGCCGCAGCCCTCTTGGCCTCTTTGACACTTGCCTTTCGTGCCGCGACGGGATCAACACTGGAGGTGGTGGGGCCCTTGATTAGTTGGATGGAGATGGAGGCGCCCGGGGGAAGATGTCGGGCGTATTTGGCTAGGAGGGCGTCGATGCCACTACTTGTTGGGAGTGGCACTGCCATGTTGATGCTGGTGGCGCTGGTAGCTGCTGCTGCAGCCACTGCTGCTGCCCCTGACGACGATGATGGCGACGGCGGGGGTCGTTTGCGAGAGGTGTTCGCCATGGTGAAGGTGAGAAGATGATAAATGAGGCTATGGCAATCACTACTACTACTACTTGGTGCCGGTGCCGGTTATGTCCGTCATGGTCATGGTGTTTTGTTAGAGGCGAGAGGGTTGGGGCTTCTGGTTCGTCTGTCTGGCGTCAGAGTTTCGTCTGTTTGGCGTCAACGGGAAGCGGCTTGTGATCTCCGCGTGGCGTGGAGGAGAGTGACTTGAGCTCCACGTGGAAAGAGCGAGAAAGAAGTTTTATCGTCAGTCTGGCGTTGGCGTCAGGTTCTTGTCTTCTTCGACCATGAACGACGACGGCATAGGGAGTATCGTACCATCATAAGCATTAAAGTGAAATCATAAACAATGTCATCCTGGGACAGAAGTCGTTCAATACCATGGTCACGCGTCATACCCGTGGCACTACCGCCCACTGCAGCGGAAACTGCTGCTGGGGATGGCGGCAAGAAGGAAAATGTCGACTTGATGCGAGAACGGATATGGAGAGATTTGGCACGGGAGGCGGCACGGGAGGAGAAAGAGTTGGAGAATAGTAGTGGTGCTGGCGCTGCTTCAACGGCGGTGGCATCTTCGGCTGGTGATGGTGATGGGAATAGTATCAGCAGCAGCGGGATGACGCAGTTAGCACCTTTGTCAGAGTCGACAGCATCCCAACCAGCATTATCGTCAGCACAGAAACAACAACTGCAACAAACCGAGACCAATTTCCTTGGCTACATCGGACGACCGTACCAAACATCCGACTTACTACGCAATCTTGCCTTCGGTGCAACCATTGGCTCCATCACAGGAATGTGTTTTGGTTTCATGGATTCTATCCGCTCCGCACAATCCTCACCATTACTCAAAAGTGCCTCCCGCGATGCACAGGGCAAATTCATCTTTCAGGGCACCTACCGTAGTGGATTTTTCTATGGTGGTTTCTTTGGGATATTTCATACTATTAAATATGGTGTCCGGACTGTCATTGATCCTGGAGATTTCGGTGAGATTGGCACTGCGAGTGTTTTGACATTGGGTGGAATGTTTGCGAAGCGAGAATGGAGGGCTAGTTTGCCATATGCGGTGATGTTGGTGGGGATGGATGGATTTCATATATTCATGAGAGAGGAGGGGAAAGCTTGAGATGAGAGAGATGCAAGGGTAATCAAGAGATTAACAATGGGAGAGGGTGAATGGAGGATGAAAGAGAAGATGACAGGGTTGAATGTTAGTTATGGACACGAAGTGCATTTTATTTTTCAAGGCATGAATCCATGAAAAGAATCTCGAACTTGTGCCAACTCCCTCCATCGAAAATCGACATGTCGCAAACATTTCGAGCAACATGTTTCATATTCGTCCCATTCTAAATTACCCGCAGTTTGTTCCTTGCTACTATTCGACACTCTTAAATCGATGCCTCTGACAGTACAAATCTCCGACTTTGCTATTTTTGAATAGTCGCCTCCGGGAACATTCCCTGTCAACATCGATTGGTTGCCTAACTTTTTTCTTCCCACGTACCAAATGCATTGAGGACAAACTGTTCGATGACAAACTTTCCCCACCGTTACTACTCCGCATCCATCCATATTAGGAGGAGAGGTTGGGAAGACTTGACTGATGCAATCGGGACACGAGGATACATTGCATTCGTCGCATTTGTACCATGTTGGATTTCTCATTTTTCTTCCATTGCATTCGCCCTCCTCGTCGTCCTGCTGCCCTTTTCCTCGTTGTGAATAATACCCATTCTGCCGATCGTACACATGATCTGCGCAGAATGAAACACGACACCAGGAGCATTGGACGAAGGATACAATATCATAATTCCGTTCACTGCATTCTCTTCTTCCGTAACTTTCAAGAACACTAGGATCATAGTACCCTCTCATGGGTAATGCAAATCGATATGATCGCAAGCAACCCTGCTCTCCGCAACGAGCGTAATGACAGTGGGGATGATCGCACCATGCCACAGCAGAGTTTCGACAAGTCACGACACCACGGTTGTTGAGATTATTGTTTGGATCCTCTACATTCGCATACGCATCGATAAGACTCAATTGTCCTGGCCAAGTTTGTGTGCATGTACGAGGTATTAATTTTGCTTGTTCCATTATAGTATCATGTGTGTCGAGTGATGGATGTGGAGGAGGAATTCGATGAGCGGAACCGAAGTTGGTTGTTGTTGTTGATGATGCTGGAATTTCGACACGTAAATTGGATTGTTTCATCGAGGTGTGTTGTTGTATGTAAGCTCGATACAAGGATATGGTATCATCATCTGATTTTATCGCGATTACATTGATATCTTCATTGTATTTTCGTTTTGCAGCAGTTTTTGATGTTGGTTTCGCAATTGTGCATGGGAGTTTCATGGTATGCATGGCATGTCGAAAGACCATCGCTGCACCATGTGGACCGATATCATCCGTAATATCACATCCATCATCGATATCTCCGGTATCACTCGACACCACTTCCGAACTAAGTAGGCAGCGTGCCTCCCAGAATTCTTTCCAAAGAGAATCGCGTTGCGAAAGGAAGCGTAACTGGTGACATGTGCTCCCAAGCCCAATACAGACATGTCGTGGACCGAGAAATTCCATGATGCGGAAGAGTGCATCGTCATTGTTCGCGAACATTGTTATTTTTTGCTGTTGATCCATAGTGTTGTTGCCTGCACTTTCACCTGTTTGCATGTTGAGTTGATATGTGACGCTGGTGGCTGGAGAGAGTACGAAGCCGAATACTGGACACACTACCGCTCACTTGACACCGGATGAAAACACAAACGACACCAAGAAAGAGAGAAAGAGAGGGCACCAGTCTGCAATTCAAGCAGCCAGTTTCATTGAGATTACTGAAGATGCGATGATTGATGCGGTTGCGGTTGCATTGCTTTGCTTTTGGCGGAGCGAGGCCTGCGGAGGCGGAGCAGTACAGTGTGAGCGAGTCAGGGGTCAAGGGTCAAGGGTCAAGGGGTATGAGTTGTGATTTCCCGCCAAATCTTCTTGCTTTTGGCGCGAAAGCAGTGGCTGCTGTATTTTTGGCGGGAGAGCAGGCGCTTCAGCGAGGCTTCTCAAAATATGGCGGGAACATCTGAACGTACACTTCTTCTTTCTCTTTTTACCACCAATCTCAGCACTCTCTACAAGATTGCAATTGCCCATTGCCGATGGAATGGCAATGGCGTAGCAATGGCGGCTTCGAACACCGACTCATAATAATAGTTTCATATCATAATCATCGACTGACCAGAGAATTCACCACCTCCTCTTGAAAGCGGCAAAGAATCATGATGACACCTGATGAAGTAATCTCGGCTGACGCCGACACAACCATCGATGCCGATGTCGCCGTCGTCGTCGGTGGTGTGGATGCTGTGGATGCACCGGCGAACCAGACCGCGGAGGCCACTGTAAATACCGACGACGATGCAACCAACGAGCCCAACGATGATGAAGACAATCACAGCAACCAAGATAGTGATCTTGACTACACCGAGTTCCTCGAAGATGTCTTCATGCAAGTTCCACCTCCAGAGAAAATTTCATGGTCAGATATTATTGAACGCAAAAGCGAGAATGGTGCTGATGAGAATAGTAGTGAGGGTGATTTCGCCGCTTTTGTTGATAGTCTAGCCATCGAGGAAGACCCAGATGTCATTGAGAAGAGAATGAAGAAACAAGCCGAGTTTGCTGGATTTGTTGCCTTTGTCGAAACTCCAGACAAACTGGTCAACACTGATTTCCTACCTCCTCTTGGTAGCGATGACGAGAATTCAGTAGAAAAGGTCTGGGATGATATTGTGAGTGGAATGGCAGAGCCAACGGCAAATACGGAAGTTGTGGAAGAAGCGCCATTACTTTCATGGGCATTGTCGTGGTTCAACCCCGCGGCTTGGTCTCAGCCACATCACAGGCGATCATTCAGATGCAGATGGTTTAGGTTTGCGCTTCATGCGCTTGTACACTTCGGATGAATATCTCATGTGTCTGTTGATGGACCATTGTATTATCGGGGGTTATTATTTGTACAGTTACAGCTTAGCTTGAGTGGGTTCAGTGATGCAACCTAAGTATAGATGAAAATTTATTGATTTCTAAAACTAGTTTACCTATTACTCAATAGTGAGCGTTGACAATAATCAAATACTGAATTATCATATGGAAAACATCAAGCAAAATGAAACGTTCAAGAAAATCCAATTCATTTCACGCGTTATTTCGTTTCTCTCAGACAAATTCTTCATCACCTCGAGACGGGCGGAACGGTGGGCTTGGAAGTCGTGGGCTTGGAAGTCGTGGGCTTGGTAGTCTTTGACTTTGCAGACTTCGAGTTAGTTGGGCTGGAGGTAGGGCGATCTGTCCCAGAACATGCCTCCTCGGAGGCTTGCACGAGCTCCTTCTGTACCAATCATACAAGGCATGAGGAAAAGAGGTGCATATCCAACGAAGCAAACCAGTCAAGAAAGGAACTTACAAAGACGACCCATCCAATTGCATCCCCCTCCTTGAATGTCGGTACGCCACAATCATTATTGTACCAAATAGAAATGGTATTCGTAACCACTTCGTACGCGGCATTCCTTCCCATCAATAACATATGCATCGAACCGATAACGTCGTTAGGGTTTTGGTTTTGTTCACTAAACGAAAGGGGACGTGATGAGATTCCAAATTCGCGGATTTCGATAAGCAATGATGTCTGGTTTGGTTGGTGATAAAGGTTCGGAATTGGCAGCTGTAGAGTTGTATGACTGGAATATGCCATCCTGCATGCGTTGTCGAATTGACCTTGAGGGCGTAGTAGTAGACGAGGTATTAGAGTCCACGAGTTCTTCCATGTCAACCATAAGAGGTGAGTTAAGATAGATGGCGCAGCCGTAGCTTTGAACGCCTGCTCCAAAGCCAGGCAATTCGTTACATGTTGCGGATAAATCCAGTTGGAACGTGAACTGACGGGGAGAGCAGATGCATTCTCCATTTGCGACATGAACTTGGCTGACGGCACCGGCCATCAAACTCATCAAATTCATGAGGATGAATAACGACGACGAGAACGAAGATTGGACCACCATTGTAATTATTCCCAATATTCTCGTCTCCTAACGATGGAGTGTGGTCGGTACAGATTGTGATAATATTATGAGATATTATGCCACTCCCTTTTCACATGATTATTTCTGAGCCTGCTATATGTTCGCATTGGCATTCTGGTTATCGGCTTCTCGTCATGGTGGGTGTTCGGATCTCTCGGACTATTCCGCGTTGTAGCGAAGCACATCCAGCATCTACATGATTCTTTCCTCGTTGTTGTATCGAGATGATGTTCAAAACCGTCTACTGATCCTCAACCTCAGCAGCGTTGCGGTGCAACAAGAAGTGGCGATGCCGATGGCGATGGCCCCACCTGCTCCTTCGATCCAATCGTTGTATGCAGTGACAAAGCACCCCATCTTTGCACCATGGCATACGCAACGTGTTGCTACTGGAGAGTGCATTCCATATCTTCGGCAGTAAATCGATTTGATTGCTACACCTTGTCCGATAGTAGTAGCAGTAGCAGTAGATATGATGTTATGTTTATGTTCAGGTCGGTCGGAGTCGAGAGCCGACGGACCCCCCCGACGGACGACGGACCGACACTACGCGTGCACCGTGCACCAATTTCTTCCCGCCATTTTAGCCCAAAGAATTATATCGCCACAGTATCGCTCACTTCTCTTCTTCCCGCCATTTTCGCCTCTTTTGCCAACGACGACGACCATGACCATAGTGGACCATGCTAGTGGTCACAAGATAGTGCGTAACGCGCATTTAAAATTTTTACTAGTTGTTTGTTAGTAAATTCGAAATTTCTCAGACGCACGAGGTGCTCACTCCACGGAGAATCATTGGAACTCAGCAAATAATGGTCCGATTTCAACCAAACTTTACCAGAATGTGGTCAAAGACCTAAACTAAATGATCCTAAAGTTTCGAGGTTTAACTATGGGTTTTGACAGCGCTAGCTCCATCGACACGGGATAAGTCGACTTTCCTGCTATTTCTAGCACGCACCACGCGCCTCACAAAAGCTCACAAATACAATCAAAAAAGTGATTCTGTCCACCTGGCGATGGATATAGCGCTAACAAAAAGGTGAATACAAAGCTGAAACTTTAGGATTCTCTAGAAGACTACCTTGAAGCCATTCTGGTAAAGTTTCATTCAAATCGAGAAGTCGCTAACAAAATGCTAGTTAAAATTCTCAAACGCACAATCTTGTGATTACACACAATGTTGTGACCACTAGCATGTAGGTCAGTGTGAGATTTATCACCAAAAACAATCATCCCAAAGGGCATGTACTCCCCATCACTTCCACAGAATCATTCCATTGCTGGAATCCATGCATCGCCCATGTGTAGTACTTCCCCATAACAAGAGTTCTCCTCACACAACTCATCTACAGATCCTGTAAAAATATCCAGTCCACTTGCAAAGTTTTCTTGGCGCATCAAATCATTGTCATGCAAGATTGATAAAATCATTTCCTTTGTATCAAATACAGGAACCGATGCAACGGAACCATTGCTCATACTTTGGCTTCAATTGCTCTGTATTGGAGACATCCTCTACTTGGGAGATAAATGCTTGATGAGGTAATAGCTTACCACCACCACGAATACCCAAAGAGTTGATGTAATGTTGGATGATTGATATTGTCTCATCGAACATCTTTAGGCTTCCTTTGTTGCAATGGAATAGATGCATCAACTGAAGTTCCATGACGAATGATGATGGAGGGTTGAAATTATTCATCGGCGGGAACATATTTGGGGAGAAGGGAATGTCATCGTCTCTAACCTTCTTCGGAGTGAAATACAGAGTATCATCATCATCGCTAATATTGATGTCGTCCTCAGCATCTTGTTCTGCGTCGAATCCGGACAATCAATGTCTTCATCATCGTGACTAGGGATGAAACTCATATTGGAATCGTTGTCGGCTCCATCATCGTTGCGTACGTTGTCTTGATCTGTCAAAATATCATCCTCGTCATTGCTTGATGACTCTCTATCATAACGATAGTTGGAGAAATATGAATCGTCATCAGAGTTGGGTTCCGACTCAGCATCACTGTTTTGACCATTGTCGTCATCAAGAATGGTACCAAAATCAAATATTCCATCACTTACATCTGCAGAATGTCTAGAGAGCAGCTTATTCGGCAGACTCTTTGGGGGCGGGTTCAGGAATTGGGGGTGTGATCTGTTGCCCTGGTTTCTTCTGGGTGGATTTATTTGCGGTGCAAAATTTCTTCTTCGGCATGTTGCCATGGGCATTCAAGCTTGGAAATATTTACAACATTGAATTGGAGTTGGTGCTTGATGGTAATGACTAGCCCGACTGCATCGTGTGGCCATACAAAATCGTCTCCAATAGGAGGTGGTCCAAGTGGCGGGAAAATGGAATTGCATGGTTGGAAGGCTCTAATCTGGGCAGGAACATGAAATAACTGGCGGGAACGATGATCGCTTGTCGCCAATTGCACCCATGTTCTCAAATATTTTGGCGCGGAGTTATTGCTGGTCGCCAATTGCGCCCATGTTGCAGATGAAACATTGTGAATTGTGGTGGGGAGTCATCGCTGTTCGCCGATTGTGCCAATGTTGCAGGGTTGATTTGTGAAGGATTATTGGGACAATGACATCCCACAGAAGGAATCAATTATCCACATGCGTAAGTACTATTCATAGGGAAATTTTTTTTGCTTCACAGATGCAACTAATCTAGGTAAATTTGAAATCATTGCCAATGGTGAACCTATGCACATCACCCTCTCGCAATCTACTGCTTCACATCAGTTGCAATACAAACAATGACAAAGCCAAAACATTGACTCAAACTATCAACCATGCCGAATCGACAGGTAGGAGAGAGCACAGACGAGTACATTGGATGCTTGGAGAATGAAGTGATTTACTATTCAGATCAGGTGATTGTACTCAAGAGTGAACTGAGAGAGTTGGCAGTACAGGGGCCAGGGAGACGGAGTAGCAAGACGGACCTACAGAAGCACTACTCTCTGTCAGAGGATGATGTGTTGTTCTCCGATCAAGTTATGGAGTTTGCCCAGCAGTACTTGTTTCCTCGGTTCAAGTTCCCAGACAAGGGCTGGATGAATCATGATCCATTGAAGAAGAAGAGTTTCTCAGCCTTTGTGAAACGTCACCTGCAACTACGTCCAGGGAAGCAATTTGCCAAGGAGTGGGACACTATTATTGCTCATGCAATAGTCAAAAAATACACTGACATGCAATGTAATATTAACAATGATGTGCGCAGGACATTCATGGGTAATTACAGAAAAGTTGTTCTTTTATATGATGTTCGTCGTCTTACATATCTCATCGGTGTGTCTTTGCCAGTGGATGCAAAACACTCACAGTGTGATCCCGACAAGTATGCTGAAGGAGTCAGTCGCTGGCATGAGGATGGTGCCATGGATGACCTTATGCTTTTCCTGGCAACCTATGTCCGAACGATTCATGCCAATCGGTACTTCAAGAATGTGTTGTCCATGAATCCAGGGGCCAGCTATTTGGATATAATCACACCAAGTGATGTCGCATACGCATGCTCGTTGATCAAGAATAGCTCGCATGTATGGACTGCCAAGATGAGCAATAATGGAGTAGTGGAGAAGGGAACCAAGCCGCATTTCACCTCTGGACAGGGTGCCAAGAGGACTTTTGGCATGACTACTTGGAATTCGAATGGTATCAAGTACTTTGAGGAAGCCAAGGATAATTGGATCGGAGCATACACCAAGGCTGACCCCCAATATAAGATACTTCGCGACTATTGGGACTGGATTAAGACTAAGGGAAAGGATATCAAGGTTGTGAGTAAAGATGGATCATTGAAATTGAACAGCATCTATAGTATTTTGCGTGTGAGGGAAGAAGGTGAAGTAGTACCAGGTGGAGCCACTACTTGGAATTCGAATGGTATCAAGTACTTTGAGGAAGCCAAGGATAATTGGATTGGAGCATACACCAAGGCCGACCCCCAATGTAAGATACTTCGCGACTATTGGGATAACTGGATTAAGACTAAGGGAAAAGAAATCAAGGTGGTGAGTAAAGATGGATCATTGACGTTGAACAGCGTCTATAGTATTTTGCTTGAGAGGGAAGAAGGTGAAGTAGTAGCAGGTGGAGCCGCTGAGCATGAGAGTAATGAGGAGGATGAGTTTGCCTATGACTCTGATCTGTATGATGAGACTGTCGACATTGGCAATTGGAACAACAAGAGAGGGTCACTGCAGAGGGATAATGAAGTCCAGGAGGAGGAGGAGGAGGAGGATGATGATGGCGATGGCGATGGTTATGATAATAGTTATAGTTCAGATGATGGTGATGGTGAGAGGAGAATTAATGGATTACAGCAAGAAATTGAAAGAGAGGCAGAAGTGAGGGGCATGACGAGGAGAAGTGAGGCAACCAAACAGGCAAGGGTTGTCAATAATAGGAAGAGGAACTCGAATGGGATGATGGATCAGGGGAGAAAGAGGGTGGCCACAAGGCCTAATGGGAAGTAATCTTAATCGTAACTAGGCATAGTGTATTGGATGTAAAATAATCAAGCCAATCTACCACTCCGTGATTGCATTGCAATGGCAACATACTGTATCTTTTAAGAATTCATTATGCATCAAGCAATTGAAGCTTTCTGGTTTGTACTATTGCAACTGAGAAGTAGTTTATTTTTAAAACGGCTATTAAAGATTTCTAACAAAAGTCTCTTTTTTAATTCTGACACAAGTCATTGCTTCTAACAAAAGTCATTATTTCTCCAAAACAATTTATGTGTTGCAGCAATTTTGTAAATTTCTAAGAAAAATTTGATCTTGTGAGAAACAGTGAATTTTTGCAGAACCGGATTCCATTCTCTGAGGCATGCATGAGGTGCTGCATGGTGCACAGTGGTGCATGAGGAGGTAAGGAGACATGCTGCTGCATCATGCATGAGGAGGGGAATGAGGTAGAGGATCATGAATGATGAGGAGCATGATAAGGTGCGTAAGGACCTCACACAACCCCCCAAGTTTTCTCATGAAAGTTAAATTTTATGAATAATTCATATTTTGATGCAAAATATTTTAATTATTCTGAGATCAATTTATACTTGTTATCAGTTAACTTAAAGTTTTCTTTTTCAACATTTCAAGTTTTCTCTTTTAACATTTAAGTTTTCTCCTTTAACATTTCAAGTCTTCTCTTTTAATATTTTGAATTTTTCTAAACAATAGTTGAGATCACATTAGCAACATTTGAATTTTAACTTCAAGTTAACTTTAATGTCAGTTTCATCAATTTACTTTATCACATATTCACTATCATCTAATTATCAAGATGGAAAATCAAAGCTGCCACCAAATATTATTCCCTCACTGCCATCACAGTTGCCGTCGCCATCAGCATTGTTTCATCACCATCAAATCGTTTGTTGCAGTTTCCATCATCACCGTCACCAGCATCATTCGTATTCCCTCACCAGCAGCACAACCAATGAGGATGCCGTTGACCACAGCAGCCACCATGTTCCATCAGCGCCAGCGCAGTGGCCATCAGCGACATCATCTGGGACAGAATAAAATATAATATTATTAATTCAAGAGGAGCAGAAAGTAACACACAAACAAATTACTTTTCAGGCACTTACCACAATGGTGACACACACAAATTACTGTTCATGCACTTACCATTATTCCATCAGCATCGACGACGAGTTCAACCTGTGTGGTTGGCCGGATGAAGTCGTTGTCGGTCGGATGATGGCACAGGTATGTCGACGATGATGCACGACGGTGATGACAATGATCATTGGCCAGATAATGGCACAATGATGCCGACGATGATGAAGTTGTCATCGGCCAGATGATGGCACTACAATGCCATCCGAGTTCTATCAATATATGAAGTCGTCGTTGGCCGGATGATGGCACGATGATGCCGATTATGATGAAGTCATTGTCAGCCGGATGATGGCACGACAATGCCGCCCAAGTTCTATCAATATATGAAGTCGTTGTTGTCCAGATGATGGTACGATGATGCCAATGATGATGAACTCGTCATCGGCCGGATGATGGCACGACAATGCCAACGATGCCACCCGAGTTCTATCAATATCAACAAAGAGCAATAATTATGATCATCGCGCCGTTGATGTTGTGGTTGTTGTAGTATGTTAGTTGTATCTCTCTAGAGATATCTGGTACTCATCAATGTTGTATGGTAGGAGTACTATGGTAGTCTGTACCTGTCTGTACTAGTGGGTGCTGTTCCTGTGGTCGTTGGTGTTGTCATTGGGGTTGTCATTGTCCATGTTGTTGTTTCCCCTATGCAACAGACAAAATCTACCGTTGCACATCATCTATCCACAGCACTCAACTATTATGTACGTACATACTAGATACAGCAATTGAGTGCATGATAACGACCATAAATGTTGGGTACGACACTTGATTATCTAAATTAGCTCAAATATGCTAAAATGTTATGTTAGTTATTACCAATAGTTACCAACGTCAATGAATTGTTCTTCATGAAAATAATGTCACGATATGTTTGTCTGTCCGTATTGTAGGAGACTTGAAGTGTGTTGGATCTTTGTGGCAGAAGAGAAGAGATGCACAACCAACAGAACACATGCCATCATGTTCATGATGCTGCTGCACAGGCATGTGGATCGATAGTACCATCGAGCTGCCTGCCCATGTCGTCATAAAGACCTCACTCAACAATATTGGGTGTACTGACAATAATGGATATCCATAATCAAGATGCAGCCAACGCTGCCAAGTCGGACACGGCTTCTGCCACTCAGTGCCCCCTGTGCTCAGAATGGTGGGCATCAGAGCAGAGATTCAGGATGCACTTTCCATCATGCCACAAGAGAATGGAGCTAATAACAAACTCACCCTGCACAATTCAACAATGCCGCCGAACCATATACCATGGATGATTATAGTATCTCAGGTGACAATTTTGACATAGATATATTCGAATCATATTACAGTGATGAAGATGATGACAACAAGGATGGGGGTGACAAATCAGATGAGGAGAATTCTGACAAAGATTGCCAACAACAACAAGGAGGGAGATGCATTGATTTTCAATGCGACCGTGGCAGCTAGCTCCGGACGAAGTCCAGCGGTAGTGAACACTATCGGTCGGGATCTCAAATAATGCACCAGGATTGGAGACAATACCACCACTGCAGCTATGGGA